>JABXWE010004626.1:0-23032 GCA_014611495.1 Limonius californicus | reverse complement strand
ATATATATTGCTATGTACACCTCCCCTGGCTGATTGTACTAGCAGATTTCAACTCAGTGATCAATGAACTCTCACCTTACTGTTACACCTCGGCTTAAACTTCTCTTCTCTGGGTTTCGTGGCTACCTTTATGCTTCTATACCTCTCAATATACTCAAACACTTCAGTAAAACAGCCTGTACCATAACTTCGTTTAATTGAACAAATCTTACAACATATGAAATGTATTGTGCAAAATATGATTCGTTGTGTGTTAATTTAATATAATTTGCTTTCTCGGGTGTGATTTACTAGGTGAAGCCTGATCACACCTCCGCTTGATTCAAATATTGGAATTCAAATAATTTTTCATCCTTATTTATCCATAAGCATAACAACCCTCCTTTTATAATACTTGCCCTATTGGAGCTCACCCTTTCGATCACATGAACATGTTCACGTTCGCCATGCGAACCTAATTATTCCAACGCTACCTCCAATAGAACAACCATTTAACAAATCTACTAACACATGAATACCTAATGAGGAGATCCATAAGTAAAAATATGTACACACACTTACATGCAGTGCACTGACGGTACACCTACGACCTGCTCATAAAATTACCATAGCAATATATAAGTATATATATATATATATATATATAAAGCCTGTATACGAGGGCAGCCTTTTAAGTTTTTACAAAAACTAGGAAAAAAAATTTTTTTTTGAACAAGATAGGTTATTTGTTGTATTCAAAATATTCGCCTTTAAGATTTACACACTGTCGCATGCTACAAACCAATTCTCCACACATTTTTAAACAGTTTCTTGAGGTGATGATAATCGCTGTCCACGCATTTTCTGTTTGACATTCGGGAACACAAACAAGTCGATAGGCGATAAGGCAGGAGACTACAGGCAATGATACATTAATTCGATGTTTTTCTCCTTCAAAAAATCAAATGTTTAATGTGCTGTGTGAGAGCTGGCATTGCCATGATGAAGAATGATGTGACGTTTTCGGCTGTTTTTCCTGATTTCGTCCATGACTTCTAGCAAAAAAATCATTGTATACCATTCAGCATTATCTGTTCTTTGATCCTCTAACGGAATGGTTGCGACATGTCAATTGAACAAACAAACGATCATTTTCTTGGAAGTGCTTCGTGAACGTACAACTTTTATGGGATTCGGTTCATCTTGAAACACCCAAACAGTGGATTGTTGCTTAGTTTCCGGTTCATATTAATATATCCAAGTTTCGTCACCTGCTACGATGTTGTATAAGGATTTTGCAGTTCCTCGGTCGAATTTTTTGAGCATATCTTTACACCAATTAACACGAGCCTTTTTCTAAGTTTTTGCAAATTATTCGAAATCCATCGAGAACAGATCTATTTCACAGCTGAATGTTCAAGCAAAATCGAATATACTGCAGTCTTCGACATGCCCGAGGATGCCTCTAACTCACTGTAAGTCACATGCCGATCTTCTTCAATCATGTTGCGCATAGCATCGATGTTTTTGGAATAACAACCGATTTTGACCTTCACGAAATTCATCGCTGAAATCAATCGAGTGTTTGGTGACAAGTCTTTATCCTTAGCCATCGTAAAGCGGTGGTACAATGAATTTCAACGTGGTCGCCTTTCCTTAAATGACAACCTCCGAGCTCCTAAGCCAAAAGCGGCAATTATAGAAAAGAATATTGGTCTTGTACGAAACATGATTGAAGAAGAGCGGCATGTTACTGCCAGGAGCATTCAAGCAACTTTAAAGATTCGTGTGAAAGCAATTGACACCATTTTACAAAAACATTTGATGATATGTAAGCTTTGTGCCCGTTGGATTCCCCACAATTTGATTCCAGTTCAAAAAGAAAACAGTGTGGCTTGGTGCAAATCTACCCTGGATCGCTTTGACAATGGATCGTTTAATTTGGTGTACAATATTATTACAGGTCGTAAAACTGTTATGATCCCCAAAGAAAGAAACAGTCGGCCGTTTGGGTCTTTGAAAACGAATCGGTTCCAACAAACGTTGTACGTGAAAAACGCCGAAACAGGAAGATGGTCGCCACATTTTTTGAAATTACTGGATATGTTTGCACTGTAGCACTGTAGGATCCGTCGTACTGTTAATGCTGAATGGTACACAACAGTTTGTTTGACTCAAGTTCTCCAAAATGTTCGCGAAAAACGTCCAAGAGGAAGGATCATCTTGCATCAATATAACGCTCGAACGCACATTGCTGCGCGAATGACTCGGTATTTGAATGACCATAATATTGAAATAATGGGTCATTCGCAGTATATTCCAGACCTAGCACCTAATGATTTATTTTTATTTCCGCGTGTAAAGAATAAGTTACGGGGTTTACGTTTTATATCGGCCGAAGGAGCGGTTGACGCTAAAAATGAAATAAATAAACGAATGCGGGAAGATTGGAGAAAATGGTTTGAAGATTGGTTTTTACGGATGCAAAAATGCATTGACTGTGGAGGGGAATCCTTTAAAAAATTATAAATAAATTTGTTTTGTTAATATATTGTGTATTACTTTACAAGGCTCAGCAGACAGATAACAGCCTTCGTATCAAATATCAGTCGAATGTTCTTTCGATCGGTCAGTCGTTCAAGAAATTGGACTCTACTCATAGAAGAATTGAAAAGTTTAACCATAAGCGAATACTTCTCTCCTATCAGTTAGTTGCGTTTACTTCTTAAAGGTAATAGGTAATTCTTACAAAATGACGCAAAATGATACAAATTAAAAACTTACGCCATGTTGATCTTCGAAATAAAGCTTCAAAGCTCAACTCTGGAGTTGTTCCTTACAACAAGTCAAAATGTAGGAATAAATGATTTTATAGTTTGATACAATAGAAGATAGACGCTTCACTACTTACAAAGACAATCGACATTTTTAATAAAGCAGTCGGCAGAAGTTACAGCCATATGGACAGTTTATACCTTGAATGCTCCTTAAACCGACAGTATTTTCAAACAATAATATCAGCGCCCCCAGTTCCGTAAAATAAGATACTAAAGCGTACTACTAACATTACTAATTATTTAGTAGCTTCTGTATTTTTAAATAAAAAGCTAGTTACTAGAAATATTTTTTCATTTTAATGTTTGTATGTGATTTTATCAGAAAATATCTTTTTTGACATATACGCGATTTTTAATGAAAATGCTTCCTCAATTAAGCAATACAATGCTTCAGATAACACAGGTTAAACTTTTTAATAAAATGACAGTTTAAAAAATCAGGTTGATGATAATGATGTATTTTTTTATGGTTTAAATAAATGGGGTATATTTAAATCACAGTAAATATTTTCATTTTTTGCTTTTTCTATTGTCACGATACATTTTATGTAATGTTATCAAATAATTACTAGTTATCAAAATGATACTTGTCAGTGAGTGCCAACTTTAATATCAATAATCTCAAACAACTTCTCATAATACTTTAAAATACTGAGGAGATGGTATTAGGCAAAGCGTTATGCGAAAACTGAGCAAATTTAGGAAAACTTTTCTCTCCTTTGGGGAAAGAAAAAAGGTAACTAAGTCGAACCCTTAATTATCTCCGTTGATGATATCTGAAATATCAGACCAATATTTTGTTTAAATTTCGTCAAGCTAATTATTTTTCCGTTTACCGTCGGACTCGTCACATATATGTGCATTCCTTACATTCACATGTTGTTATTATTGTCTGTTCAGGCAAAGAAATGCAGCGCTACTTACGTAAAATAATTGTCAAATTTGAGTTGATATTTAATAATTTAAACTTTAAATGTTTTTTCAGCAAGTGGAAAAACATGAAAAATTAACAAACCTACCCGTAGTTGTTTTTCTTGTTTACAAACACCACCGCTTTTCTGTTTAAATAAACTACAGCAAATTTCAGTTTAACATAAATGTTTAAGAGTAACAACGAAAATGCTAATATTAAAACAGTAATCAGAAGCGCCTTTTATTGCTAAATTAGTTAGCATACTGCCGGCACCCTGAAGCCATGCCATATGAATAGCTGAATGAGCAGATCGCAAGGAGTGCACATTTTGTAAAGGAAAAGAATGCGAAATATCTGTTTTAGTATACTACTTACAGTCAATCTGGGAACTTCTCGTTTAACGTGTAACTTGAAACTAATCGCCGTTGTTGATCCGTGCTCGTCACGTGTAAACCCCACGCTATCAAACACCAGGGGAAGATTTCTTTGTCTGGGACACATAGCCAATTTTCGAAACTGTATCTTCCGGCCCTGAAATAAGTCATTGTTATTTCTAAGTACGAGGATCTTTTACCCCATTAATAACACTCGTGACAAAATAATGCAATTTACTGGCAACAAGATCACTGCGCGTCTTATGTGAAACGGTCATATTGTGGAGAGAGCGCTAGAAGAACACACCCTCGCGCGAGATAAAACTGTTAAATTTGAATAGTTTTTTCATCAACAATTTCTCTTCCGAATGGTTGTTTTAGCGTGCATTGTTATTCAAATTTTATAAGATTACTATAGCTCGCGTACTATTTTATAGCAGTCACGGCCGTAAAAGAAGTATAAACGTAGAGACGAAATTATTCTTTTTATGTAACGAGCATTGTTTTTCTCCTTTCTTAGCTTAATTGCTCGTAAACATGCACTTTTAAAATGCAATTGTCATTTCTGTAATGAGCGTCAAATAATCCCTTTTCACAATTTCGCTAATGATATCTGTATTTCTGGAGCAATATAAAATATCGGGGTACTTGAGAGAGGTTTATTAGGTTTGTTTTTACTAATGAACATTTTAACAAATGATCTTTCAGAGACTCTCACATCTGAGGCACGAGAGTTCGCCGTCACATTATCAATTTATCCAGCACAAAGCGCAAACGTTAATAACGGGGTGATGGATTGACTTACGTACTATATGAAACTGTGTCTCGGCACACAACAACGCGCTGCATAAAACGGCAAAAAGTAGCACAATTTGACCCATACTGCCTCCGCCACTCAACAACCGTCATGGAATGACTAATAGTTCTGCTTTACTCTTAATATATTTTGCGTCAAAAACATTTTACTAATGATCATTACGCCGATAGCGATCTGAAGGAAATGGTGCATCGTATATGTAAATAGAAATACTGATCTACCTACATTAGTTGCTGTATCTCACCATTGTTAACGGCCCTCTCAATAACGCCAATGGCACCATTAAACAATGCCAACTGTGGTTACCCCACCTCTACATTTAAATTTGTATTTACTCTATTTTCTTGTTGAGCGAGCAAAAGCTATGGTACATTAACTGTGCCGTGATAGCGGCCATTTACAATTAAATATTTGTGTTTGCATATTTAGTCTCAACCGCAATTTTTAAGCATGGTTCTTCTAGAGAGCCTTTGCATTTGTAGTAGGTAAGCTTTTTAGGTCGTGTAAATAGAAATACACTTTTTCGGTGTTGACGGTTTCAAAATTAAAATGTTGTATAGCGTACATTATCTACAAGAGATCAATTTATGCATATTATGTGTATGCTGTACGTGTATGTGTACGTGCGTACGTGCGTACGTGCAATTGTAGCCGGAAGAACGCGACTACACCGGATCGTGCACTAGGGACTTGTAAAACTTGCTAAAACAAATCGATTATCTTTTCATTTTACTTTGCCATAAGTAATTATTTGGGGATGACTTCTAAACACATGTTCATCCCTCCTCTACAAGAAATTAATTATTATGCTTTAACTATGAAAGGTTTCAGCCACTAGAAAACGAGAACTGTAGAAAATCTTAGAAATCGTCTGCTTCTAAAAACGGTTATATCGAAATCCTCCAACCATAAAGGAAAACTTCTATAGCAGAATAACGATAATAAATGTTTCCAATAGGTTTGAGATTAATTCGCACATAGGATAATTACATCCTGGACTCTACAAAACGAGAATTTCTATTTTTTCTAATATTAATTGATTTCCTTGTTGTTTGAATGACCTAACATTAAATGCAAAATTACTTAATTAAAGATTATGGAAAGATATTAAATTAGAATTAGCATATTATATCGATACATTTGTAGCCATTGACTCGGAAAACTAACACATTAAAATTTCATTTCCGCTTAACTAGTTCTTATTAGTATAACACGCCGTATTAATACAGGACAAGGCGAAACTCAGAAAGAAACAAACTGTGTGGAGATGTAGCATAACTACAAACTATATTTTTTTAAACTCAATGTATACTATCGTAGTGTTTCCTGTGTCTTATATTACCCTTTTTCTTCTAAACGCCCATGTTTTTTATATTTTTCATTTTTTCTTTTCAATGTTGGACATCGGCCTCTCCTCTGCCACGCGCTTCTCCGCAGCGCTAAGGTAGAAACACGGGGGTGCTGTAGTATAACGTCGAACCCTAACGACGGATATTCCAGAGATGGGTTTTTAGCATTAAGATCCAACGGCTGCACGCCGGATTGGGAAATTGTGTTTGGTGGGTTGTTACAAGATTTGCATCAATCGCATAGTTATGCTGAGGTTTCGAAACTAAGCCAGAATCGACGTTTTTCTCACAAGACTATACTAACTGAGCTACCACTACATTAGTATATTTCTATATTTTTTTGTAGAATGCCCAAAATTACAGATGTAGTTAGTGCAAGTTACATTGTAAGAGATGATATATACCTGGTGGTTATTTTAAAATAATTATCTGAAGTAGAGTCCGAATAGCAAGTGTTATATGAATGTTTATTTTCCGGGAGTGGGAAGTACATTTGAAGAGATAATTTACAGAATAGAAATTATACGCAACTGTATCAAATTGGAATTAACAATTAACATTTTCAGGAACTTGTTCTCGAGTAACCCAATGGTACGAGGGATAGCCTCGCACTGCGAAGTTTTCAGTTCAAACCCTGGTATAGGTAGAAATTTTTCTGTAATTCCTAAGGTCGGTATCGAACGCGGTAGCCATTCGACGTTAGATTATAATTATCGGTGCTTTCCCTAACCACTGGCTGAACAGGAGAAGTAACAAGACCACACACAACATCATCTTAAATTGATCCCGGATGTATGAATGGCAACCTCGACACCGTAAGGTAAACGAGGAATTGATAAAATGAGAATAAAGAAAAAGGAACTCGTCTTTATGAACCATTCCTAGTTCGTTATGGAATAAAATACAATTTTCCTGATTAGAGTGTGAAAAATAACATTAGCATTAGTGGCCTAAATACAATGGAATAAGATATGCATACGTACTATGGGCCCAACTCAATCAAAAGATAAAATACGAGTGTGTTCAATTGAAACCCATCTTTGCTTTATAAAAAATTTATTCAACAATTTAATTACAAATAATTACCGCCACAGTTAAGGCACCTATCCCATTGTTTTACTAACCGACGTATAACCTGCTCATAGAATTCTTGACACTGCTGATTGAAGAGAAGTATTCCACAGTTATCTGTACTTCAGCGTCAGACTCCAAATGTTGACCTTTTAACGCCTTTTCCAGCGGTCCAAAAATATGGAAATCGCAAGGCGATATATCCGGGCTATAGGGTGGATGTTCTAAATCCCTCCATTTCTTTCGTTGACAATTTTCTTTTACCACATTAGCAATACGAGGCCTAGCATTGTCGTGGAGCAAAATGACCCAACGCGTAAGTTTTCCTGGAGGTTACCGTCTTATTGCTTGATGAAGCTTGTCCACAGTTTCATTGTACAGATTTGCATTGAACTCCAGGAACTCCAGGTTCCTTAAACTCTATCAACAAGGGTCCTTTATGGTCGAAAAAAAATGTTAACATCACCTTGCCTGCAGAAGGTTGTGCATCAAACTTCGTCGGTGGTGGTGAGCTTGAATGATTCCACTGCGTCGACGATAACTTACTGTAATCGCACCAAGTTTCGTCACCAGCAACTATTGACAGAAGAAAATCATCACGATTTTGCATATAGTCTGTGAGGTGTAGCAGAGATAAACCCATTCGCAAGCATTTTTGTTCATTAGACAAGACATGAGGAATCCATTGCAAACAAACTTTGCTCTAACCGAGATTACGAACAACACTATAAACAAATCCTACACTCGCACCAACTATATCTGAAATTTCTTTAATTGCCACATGCCATATTGTTTTCTGTTAATGCAGCACACCGTACACCTGGTCGCGGCTCATCCATAGTCTCCTCTTTTCCATACTTACATTTTCGGCACCATTCCTTCCATTTCCATACACTGCTTGCATGCGCGTATGAAGCTGCAGTGACTGCACACCCTCAGCGCATAAAAGTTATAGGACCGCACCATGATCAAACTTGGACGGATTCACAACAAGCGCCATTTCAAAAATCGAAGTTTTAAAAGTCAGAATGAAATTTAAACGCCAGAAACATATTAATGTGTTGCTTACAAACACTACTAACACTATTAACAAACGTCATTTGAATTATTGCATTTATTTTCAAGGCTAACTTGATCAAGGATGCGTTTCAGTTGAACAAGCCTCGTGATTATTAGAAATCTATTTAAGGCCCGTTACACAGCTTAAGGAAACATTTTATACAACGTGTTTCATTAAACTAAATATACAAAGTGATTTTTTAAAAAGTCACTTGCAGCAAGCCTACAAAAAAAGCTATTCCATCTGCATCTGCATGCGCTTTGAATGACATTTACCTGTATGTCAAAATGTGTGACAGTTCAGGTAGTTTAAAATTTTGGCCCAACAAAATGTGAAAATGAAGAAGTATTTAGTTGCAACTGATTTGTAATTTATTAAGGTAAGTAAATTACAGGTTTTTCGTCAAGATTTCTTCCTTTCTGTTACAATTTTCATATTGTCAGATTCTAAAGCTTAATATAGACGGGACAATCCATAGGCTACTGCAATTGACTTTTTAAAAAATCACTTTGTATCTCTTATCTGAATAGGTCATATGCAAGTACTTAGTGGTTAAAATAAATGCATGATTATTTAATTGTTTATGGAGGAAATATAATCCAGCCGCCTGTAAAGCATGCCGCAATTTTATCAATAGAACAAAATTTTTGAAACACAGCGAGGGCTAAATTGTTTTAGGTTATTATAATAAAATATATGTGAAGATTTGATTTGTTTTTACAGTATAATAGTCTATCGAGATTCCCCTACATCAGGGCCACAAATTTACGAATTCTTACTAATCACCGTTCAAATCAAGGATAGTTAGCTTTACAGTGAATGATATTCCTTGATTGTAGTAGCCTCTAATAGTAGCTGATATTTGTAAATGTTTAGTATTTTTAGACGTTTGTTGTGGCGTATTTTCCGAATGTTATAAATCCTGGCATAACAATGAAATCGTTTCCGCCGCGCTTTGCAATTTAATGCCAAATAAATGTAAATCGCTATCGGTAATTATTCTACTATCGCGAAGTATTAATAAAGAAATAAACTGTATTGCCATGCAAGCCAAATAGTTCTTAATAACAAAAATGTTTAATATATTTAGTTGAACCCTTGTCACAGCTGAATATGTGCGACCGACGGTGTATTGATTAAGAAAGCTCTGAGGTAATTATAGATACCCTAGTAAATTACCGCTTATATTGTAATGCGTGTGTTTATCGTCATATCAGTACTACACTAACCCGATCCACACAAATGCATACAAATTAGTGCCTTATGTGATGGACTCGTTCAAGTTTGGTTAACGTGGGGCTAGCAGAAAGAAAAAGTTGAGGCAAGTGGAACTTATACACATTTAATATACAGATGCTAAATCAGAATTTTACTGTTACGTTTTTTGCTTTCCTGTCTTTTTAGTGATCACTTTACAATTTTAACCTATTACATACGTTTTGCAACTGTGAATGTTAGTGATCATTTTTGTTGTCTACTGGTAATAGAAATTGATACAAATTTTTAAACAGATATTTTAGAGTTGTTTTTATATGAGCTTATTTCAACTCAATAATACATACCTACTAATTATTTTTGGACGAATGGACTAAGTAAATGAAATTTTGAAATTCCATCGCCCATATTAAATTTTCTCTATTCAACATGCTGAAGTTCGTATATAAACTAAGTATGGAAGGAAGCTAAAGAGGTATTAGATGTTCAAATTAAACGAACCGGAAATATTGATGGCACACCCAGAAGATTAGTGTCCACACTTACAGATAATCCTGCTCTGTGTTGCGGTACAACTAAAGCTTTTCAGAAGGTTGCGAGCTTTGGATTAGACGGATAAAGCCATTCCTTTATAAATCCGGTAGTTGTAATTTTTCATATTAGGGGCGAAAGCTTGGAAACAAATGTACAGATTTAAGCAACCAGAACGTAGGTTAAAACATGAAAAGGAGCGTTTTATATTGACATGGCGCTTAACACATGCTTCCAATGTTCTTAGTCAAACATGATAATATTCTCTTCGTTCTGTTAGATATAACATTTACAATTTCAGTTAAACTTAATATTTGTATTCCGGATGTGAACACGTCAGATAGGTCCGCGAATCGTGCAAATGCATATTCAGGGCGTTCTTAGTAACCTTCATATTTTTTTATGATAACGGCCATAGCAGTTTTTCAGATTTAGACAATAGCGTTAGTTATAAAAAATAAGGGGAAACTTTAACGGGTTTGCCTTTTATAAACAAGATGTTCCCCAACGGACGCTTAAAATAGCCTATCTACGTAGAGTGTTTTATAGTTTTCTCTTGCCGATGATTTCAATTTGTCGTTTTTGTTAACCAGCTATAACTCAATAATATTAAACCAGCACATTCTGTGCATTTCCAGTTAATTAGTACAGTCACTGTTTATAATCAGCTAGAAATTTTCCTGAATTCAAAATTAGGTGCAAACAAAGCAAAACATTGTTCAACAAATCCTAGTTCGTACAAACAATCCCTAATTAACAACCAATACCTAGTGGTTTATGTGCAAGCTAATTTGAACTGCCAACGCCAAGTAGAATAATTAGTTACAAAGGATGTATATTCTCAATTCGAGCTATTGTTCATTTCATTTCCACGTTCCCAGTTATTTCAAATAACTATTATTAAATTTCAGTAGTTCTGAATAATGGCCCATTACAAAATCGATGGCCGTTATGGCATTTTGTCAATTTTTTGTAATCTAAAATAGTCTTTTAGACATTTAACCATTTATAACAAGTGATCAGGGTGTACTCTGTGTTTACATTTCCTCTGAGGTAAATTAAAAATAAGGGTAGTGCTGGTTGCGTAGAAATCATTTGTAAATGTCTAAAATGGAAATCCGACTAGTTTACTACATTCGCATCATACTATTACAAAGGTAATCGTTACTTAACGATTAATCTTCCTCACTACTACCCTCAACACATTAGTTCATAGATTTAACTATATTTAGGTAAACTTATGATTACCATCTTTCATTACATGTCAGAAGACTATTACCATTATACAAGTCTGATGAGTTTCAAATACTGATAGATCGTAGTTGTACCTAGTTTCACTAAATATTAATAAAAGATAGATTTACACTTTAACCGAAGCAATATTTCACCATAACTTAATATCAAACCTATGTTAAAAAAATTAATGCAATTGTGTTAACGGGTTGTCCTTAAAATAGTTTTTATAATTATCTTTCTTACGTACTTGCTTCCTCTTCTTCCATTATATACCACGGTGTTTGGGAAATTGAACTACTGCTTGTAATTTTTTTTGTTTCTTGCTAAAATTCGAGTTTGTTTGATAGCATTTCCTATTTTCGCGGCTATTTCACTGCTGCTGCTCTGTCATGCAATTCTAGGTTTTCCTCTGCCCCTTCTTCCGTAGCTTTCCATCTTATATCTATATTATTGATATTATTATATTGGTGAAAAAACACATAGCCGAAACAAATTAGTTAGAGCCAGGCATTATATCTGATGGTACATACGAGAGATAACTTAATACAACATTTAGAAACAGCTACAATGTTGTACTATATTGTTTCTGTACGTTTGAATTTTTTGAATCGTATGCGTATAGTAGCAAACATTTCTTCCCGTCTCTTTTCGAATAAAATAAAAAAAAAACACCTGAGGTTCTGAACCAATTATTGTCATTCAAATTTCAAACCATTAGTTTAAACGTTCAAAATGATTGAACTTACTCTCTAGGCAATAGTAAAAAAGTGCTCATGATATTATCAATAGATTTTAGAGTCCCCATAGATCAAAACGAAACATAAACAAACACAATAAAGTTTCTTCGTGTAATAGTCATGATGAATACCACATGGGATTTGGTAGGATGTAGGCCATTTGTGTTAAGTGTTAGTATTTTAAACTTGTAATATTTAATCAATTTACCATGAAGTTCATGAATTAAGCCTGAGTGAACATGCTTTTTCTGGGAATTTCACTTACAATTGTTGCTATTCTACAGACTCTTACAAAACCATCGAATATTCTTAAGAAAATTAAAGGTCTCACAGTATTATGTATAAGAATATACTGGCACTGAATTAAGAATTAATTTTCTATATACGAAACTGTCCTCTCAACTTGTGTTGAACGTTTGTTCATATGTTCAACATTTTGAAAGAGAAACGGTATGAGAAATCTATTTGTTCTTAAGACAATTGCCGGTTTATTTCTCAATTCGGACGACAGATATGTCTTGCGATTTTGAGCTATAGGAAGAGTTTAAGGAAATTGATTTGTTAAACTTTTGGTTTAAGAAGAGATATAGATACAGATTAAAGATTTTGAATCATATTTGTCGTCATTAAAAATAAGTACAGTACTGACCTGACGTTTGGCAAAAATTAATGCACACATAACAAAAATATTGTCAACGACACATATTTGGTAATGCTTGATTATTAAAATGTTGTTTTTCTATTTGTGTCTGAAAAAGTTCCTTTCATTTTCTTATTAAGTATACAGTGTGATCATTTTATTTTGTAACAAGTAGGTACACTACATCTCTCACATGTGCATGAAATGCATAATTAACTGTTATTTTTAGCTATAAAAAATATTTTTTTACATTAAGTCTTTTGGGCAGGCAAATGTTGTAGTTGTGGTTTTGTATAGATTCTTGTGCTAATAACAATTAATTTCAATGTATTCTAACAGTAAAGAAACGGATATGATATTGATTTTAAGAAAATGTAGAGGGGCGGCGAACTTATCAATACGATGATATGCACAAGACCGACATAGACCCCTTCCATCACATAATGCGTTTGGAAAGAAATTTACGGCAATGTGAACAGTGTTCCAAGCCAAGGTTGGAACAACATGTCACAGCAGTAGACGCTGAAGTGGCAGTTTTCGAAGAAGTAACTCGTAATCCCCATACAACCCAACGAGCGGTTGCAAGAACTGTAGGCTTGAGCCAAAGTTCAGTATTTAACAATTTAAAAGCAAATCAGTTTCATCCTTACTACCTTACCGAAGATGATTACCCACGTTGAGGGAAATTCTGCAAGTTGTCAAGAAACGATATTGCTACTAATCTACTGCTTTTAAGAAATATTCTTTTTTTTACGAAGGAGCGTTTAGTAACAATTGATGTGTAAATAGACACAACTGCCATTTCTATTTTCAAAATAACTCACATTGAATTCGATAAGCACACTTTCTAAGAATTTTTCCACACTTCTGTGATGGCAGTTTAAATGGGGCAACGTATTTACATTTTTTAGAAAATGATTAGCTTCTACTGTTCAAAGACATTCTTCTTTATGTTAGATAGTGTTATGTGGTTTCAAATTGACAGAGCACCTGCCCACTTCCATAGAATTCCAAGAAATTGCCAAGATCAAACTTTCCATATCAGATTAATTGCAAGAGGTACAATTTATTCTTGGCTTTCACGTAGTCCGGACTTGAGACCATTAGATATATTTTTGTGGGTTAAAGTAAAAAACGCTGTCTGCGAAAGTACCATAGAAACTCAGGAAGAAAGTATCTTTGAATCATGTAGGTAAATCACCCCACACATGCTAGCTCGCGTTAGAATTTTTCTTCTGCAGCGGATTGACTTATGTGAACAGTAAAGTGGACGGTAGTTTGAACATTTATTCCGTCATTAATTAGTGGTTCTTTCTCTATTTTCACTTAATTTATTTTTCTTGTTGATTTTATTGTTATGCCTACATATTTTTAGGCTATCTTGGCATTCTCTATGTTTGTTCTGTTGAAATTATGAGAAATAAATATTGATAATGTACCTATTACAAAACTGCATCTTATTTAATAGTCAATGGTTATATTATAGTTTCTTGGTACAATCAACGTAACTACTTTAATTTTTATTTATTTCAACAATGTAAAGTGTACTAAGAGACGTATGGAATACAAACAGCTGTAATGTGTATAGCCTATCTACTTGTTACAAGATAAGGAAATCTTTTTTTTTTGAATAATACTTTTTAATTATCTGTATCAGGTCGTTATTATAAATATGTATATGAAAAAAGAAGAACTAGTTTTATTCTTCTCTTCTTAGAGTGCTTTATCTCTTACGTCTCCTATGTCTGTATTGCGCGTTTAGAGTGCCACAGACATAGAGGACCTACAGCTTAACGTGGGCTCCTAACCACGGGAAGTCTATACACTTCCACTCCCGAGAAGCTTTTCTAGGCAGAATACCTCGCTGGTTTGCCATTGCCTTGCGAGAAAGAACGGCCATTAAAAATCCAATGTTCCGGTACTGGGAATTGAACCCAGGACCTTCAGCGTAAAGTCCAACGCGCTAACCTTTAGCCCACTGTCCGCTATATTACATATCTGAAAAACCATATTTTTCCAACATTCTTATGGTGGTATATCGAGCTCTAAGTGTGCTATAAAAGCTGAAAGCCGCTGTTTTAGTATAAACGCTTCCGCTGAGGCTACATACTAATAATGTGCACGGTACAAGATATTTGTATTAATCGTACTTAATGTAAACGGTTTTTATATACCGTTTCTACATGAACTATTATATTTATAAATTCAAGTTTCCTTTGGTTGCTTGATGTAATAAAAAAATAACAGGTTGATGAAATTTAAAAAATGCGCATAAAAGCGAAGTAAACTACTTAAAAAATACGAATTTATGTTCTCTTATAGGCAAAAGAGGTACACATTGAAGCAAAAAGTAATTTTCGTCTTTTCCCATTGTCTCGTATATTCGGTTGTTTCCTTATTTCTCTGTTTGGACTCCGACGCAGAATCTAAATTAACAAAAAGTACCAACAGCTAATTCTGTTAAAAACGAATAAAACACGCTGGAAATCCGATACAAATTGTAGCTATTTTAAGCAAATGCGGTAGCTGAATAATTTATTTTGATGTTAAACGGGAAGCCCGTAGAACACATTTGCGTATTATAATGCATGCCACTTTAAAAATGGTTATTTTACATATACGTGTGCCGTATATTAGGAGGTTTGCGCTGAGTATCGAAAACAGATTAAAGTTGATAATACAAATTTTTATATACAAGCCTCAAGTAAAACCGATATTAAACAGAATACAAAGAGGGTCACGGTTGGAAGCGTTCGTAATTTAAGGGTGTGTTATACAACACGCCCTACGGAAGAAATGGTGCCACCGAGGGTTGCAGTTCCTTCTTGCCTTTATTAATACTTGGTGAAAATTAACCGTGGTATTATTGTGGCCTACACGCAACTCTGTAAAGTGTATTCAGCATCGGTTTTCTAAATACAATATTCAGCCTCAACTAATAGCATTTCCAAATTAATGAACACAATGAGTTACAATATAACAGAAATAACGAATCGTAAAACTAAAATAAAATGGCAAACTTATATACTGAGTAAAGGGCGAATTCACACAGCAGGTGTTGTTACCCGCCGACTTTCCTCGTTCGGTGAAATAACGAGCAACTTTGTCATCTAAATAATGGATCTTCACGACATCAAAATATAATATTAAATCTCTTGCTCTATGGTGATGCATAACGGCGTAAATCTTCCACTAAAAATAAGCTTCGTAAACTCTAGGTAAACGGTAAAGGTACTGTTATAAATCGTTATTATTTTTTCAACAAGTTACAGTGTTTCAACTATTCACAATTTGCAAATTTGAGCGTGTTGCTGATAATGAACTAAATTGTACAACCACGTTTTCGTAAACGTAACAAACGCACGCACGAAAACCGTGGAAATACGTTCGCTGAATTTTTTGTTTTGCGTTTATTCGCATAGGCGACCCTATTGTTGTTGGTGTATGACTTCACCCTTCTTTGCATTTGACATCAAACTTGTACAAATTATAGCGTTGTTGATTGTGCAGAAAGCCTTCGTATTCCGAAACGGTCAAATAAATAGTAAAGTCATTGATAAACTGTTTAACTTAATTTACTTGATTCACAACATTAAAAATTCTACATTTCTTTAATTTTATATTGTGGTTGCTCCAATTTATACAGTGACATTAGAAAGAAACGTAACCGCAGTACCTTATACAAAACGTACAAATTAAGTAACCTGCCTATCGACAACCGATAATATAATCTATAAAGGTTTTATATTTTGTATATTAACTTAAAAATTTCGAAAAATTGAAGTTAAAACACACTTCTTTCAAATATGTTTTAACCATTTACTGAATATATAAAATAGGTACTTATTTTCTAGAGGAAGTACTACAGAAGTTGTGGTTCTTAAAGAAATGCTGTTAGTAAAATATTTATTCAAAATTTCCGAAACTATAGAGGCATCCCTTTACTCAACTCCACAATGAAATTATTTACCAGCATAGTACAGCAGAAGAATGCTCAGAGTTCCATGGACAGCACGTAGAACAAACGTTTCCATATTAAATGAAATAAAACCCAAACAGAGGCTTTCTACCACTATATATGCCAATATACTGAAATTCTTTGGCCACATCACACGCAGAGATGACTTCGAAAAGCTCATGGTCCAAGGAAAACCTAACGGCAAACGAAGAAGAGGAAGGTCGCCAACCCGCTGGATTGACACAATTGAAACTCTTTTGAATACCAATGTTGGACAGGCAGTAAGGAATACCGGTAACAGAGAACGTTGGCGCGACACCATCAGAAGAGTTACAGCACAACTTGAAGAGAACTAATAACCATAATCACCGCTCATCTGTAAAGATGGTCGGAGTCGAGGAGGAGGATAGTACAGCAAACAATACGCGATACTATAAATGTAAATGAGAACGAACGGCCTACACCGTATTGGATTTTATGCCAATAAAATACAACTTTGACCAACCTTTTGGAGTGACTATCACAGACCGGGAAGTGTGGTCTACTAAATTATTGGCGGTAATTACTGAAGTTATGCGAAAAACGTGTGTTAGTTAAAAGTTATAATTAAAGCATGGATTTTATGCAAACGCATATTCTAAAATAGGTACTGAAACGCTTTCGTATGTATCCGTATCTAATGAAATTACGCTGATTTCATTTTGCATATATTGCATATTTCGACATCTTTGAGAATATATTTACACCAATTGCATATTTGAGCATGTTCTTTCAAATTTGACAATTTCTTTTTGTCCCTTCACGTAAAAGAAATTAGTAGAATAGAATTGTACATTCTTGTGTACCTACTACTTGAAAGAACAGGAAGTTCCAGCTTAAAATCAGATAACTAACATCATTTTCAAATAACCAATTGCAGTATAACCAAAGAGCACTATACGATATACTGCTCTTTAGTATAACTAAGTAGACGTACTTAGTTTCAGTCCTACTTTAGCTTAAACCAGTGACAGCAAAATAATCCGCATCATCATGAAAAGTATAGTAGTTTTTTGTGTAAGTTTGCTTCGTCAAATTTTTAAAATGAAGTTGCTGTTCTGCGTGGGGATGCCGAAAAATAGTAGTTTTGTTTCGTTGTGGATCAAACAATACCTAGAACTTACCTTGTCTCAACACCAAGTGTTTTGTAACGCCTGTAGTAAAATGGCAAGCAGTATTTCTAGTTTCTTTTTAAATTTAGCATGTAAGTACAATACCTACATCACAGCCATTTACCACAGACACATTTGAATTGTATCTATGTTGTACATTTGTAAATAAATCACTTTTGGCGAAATTCAATACGAAAGTATTTTTCGAAAAAATTGTATTGTTGAAATTTATACGAGTATCATGCGTGAAATTCATGATATACTAGGAAGTACATATTTTTATTTTACTGTAGATAAAACAATCCATGCATGTGGACGCTACATGCTAACTAATTAACTTATTGGTGTTTTAAATTGAAACAAACCTTGTAAATCTTATCTAATTAGCTCTAGCTCTAGAGAACTTGATAAAACCAATAACGTACCAATATCTAGATTTGTAAGTCAGGGCCTAATAAAATTGTTTTTGCCGGAAGCTGTTCCTGCTTAAAAGGTAATATTAATGTTTTCTGATACTGCAGCATATATGATAAAATCAGGGCAGAATTTTAAAAATTCCTATTAAAATTTCATTCATACAACTTGTTTGGCCCATGGTATTAATAGAGTTTCAGAGGAAACTAGAGACCTGTTTCTCATTGCATACGATTTAATTAATAATGTGAAAATAGTAATTCCAAAAGCACCCCTACGAGTGCAGTTATAAATACTCCACTATCTCCTAAACCGGTAATTACCAATTGGAGTACGTTAATGAAAGCTGCCCTTTCTTAAACCGAACATTTACAAAAAAAGGTGGTGTGGTGGTAGCTCAGCTGGTCGAGCGCTCGCTTTCTGACTTGCCTTCGAAACCTAAGCAGTACTATGCAGATTTGCAAAAGTCTTGTCTACAACCACCACACACATTTCCCAATCCGGCTTGCAACTGTGGGATCTTAATGCTAAAAACCTTCTCTGGAATTTCTGTCGTTCGGATTCGACATTAAACTGTAGGTCCCCCGTGTTTCTACCTTAGCGCTGAGGAGAAACACGTGGCAAAGAAGAAGCCGATGCCCAGCAGTGGGACAAAGAGGCTGTCAAGGATGATTTATAGAAAACTTAATCTTAGATTAATTTTACACCGGCTAACATTTATTAACGCCAATTATAGTTACGGAAGTACAACTATTACCAAACTAGAATCTCAATCGATGTCTTTAATGGACTCTGTAAATATCTTAAAACATTTCAAACATCGATAACAGTTAAAGGCAAAGTTGGTAAAGTTGTTATGCAAAAGTTAAATGACCATTTTGAAAAAAATGAAGTTTTTCAAATCCTTACACTAGTAAATAAAATCTTTCATAGTGGTAATGTCAATTTAGATCCGAAAATTATTTTACATTTAAAGTATGCCCCCATTACATCGGTTGACGTTGAAAGGAGCTTTTCGATATATAAACATTCATTATCGGATAGCACACGATCGTTTCTTCTGATAATTTAGAAAAATACATTATAATTAGTTGCTATATTAAAATAAAATACGCGAAATAAAAAGAAGAAAAAATATATTTGTTGAAATAATAGTAATAATAAAGTTACTAGTTCCTGTTACCTGGAATTACCTATAATTAGAGAATCAAATAGTTAATTCGTTTATAGCTGTAACAGTAATAACTCAATATACCTATTAATTTATTTCTATAATTTTAGATTTTCTACCAATAATTGTAAAAATAACTTTTTGTATATAATAGTGCATATTTTATAAAAAGTCCTGCATATTTTAGGTATGTCTAGTGCATATGCGGGGTGCTTAAAAAATACGTTCAGATGTTTTACCCACTTTTCTGATCAATACAAACAACAAAGTCGTAATAAACACGGGTTCGAAAATCCACCGCTTTCGAGATATGGAGTGTTTTTAAGAAAATAAATATTGCTTGTTATTTATATATGAATATGTAAATAAAAATTTTTAATTACAAATAATTAAAGTAGATGTTCTACATGTCCTCCTTCCATTTGTACACATCCTTCTCATCTCCATAAAAATGAACGCCGCATTCTTTCAAATATTGAATCGAATTCATACGAACAGTCTGGCAGGCATGTTCTATTCGTTCTCGCAATTCGTTTAAATTATTCATAGGGCTTGAATAAAGTAACGACTATAAATACCCTCAAATACAAAAGTCGCGCGGATTGAGGTCAGGAGATCTAGGTGGCCACACAACTGGACCCCCTTGCCCTATCCACCTGCTGTTGTAATTTTCGTATAGGAAATTTCTAACTATGATTGAAAAATGTGCAGGAACCCTATCGTGTATCAACCACATATTCATTCTATGAATGAGGGGTACATTTTCTAACAATAGTGGCAATGCATTAAGCAAAAAGTCAAGATACAATTGGACAGTCAAACGGCTCGGAAGGAAAAAAGGTCCTATATTATATTATATACAAAAACACCAAACCAAACGTTAATTGAAAAACGTTGTTAATGATTCGATTGAATAATAGCATGAGGGTTTTCATATAACCAAACATAGCTGCTGTGGAAATTAAAAATGCCGTTTCTTGTGAAACGAGCTGCGTCAGTAATTTTTGTCAATGCCCATCGGCGACGTGCCAGACGTGCAGCATAGTCATTCACAATAAGAGCCTGTACCCTTTGAATATGGTATCGGTACAATTGCTCCTCACGTAACATTCTCCAGATTAGAGAAACATTAATATTTGTTTCGGGAGAAAGTCTTCTAGTACTGGTACCTGGATTTTCTGCAATCACCCTTAAAATTTTAAGTTCCTGCAGGATTAGCAACCGATCTAGTCCGACCACCACCACCGCTGATTTAAATGCGCCAACTTCGGATAAACGTTGATGCAAATTTGTAAAGAATTTGTCACACGGCAGTGCCTGTTTCAGAAATGCTTCGGCATACAAACGACCTTCCCCATAAGGTTATCGTTGGCCTTACCATACGTGAAATGCCTATCTGCCATTTCCGCGTGGGTATACATATTCCCGCAACAACAATAACAATATTAACACTTACAGAAACTCAAACGGATGTTGTTTTATACACTTCCATAAGACACGTGATACGATTGATTTTCGAACCCATCTTTATTACGACTTTTTTGTTTGTGTTGATGAGATCTATAAGTAGGTAAAATATCCGAACGTGTTTTTGAAACACCCTGTATATGCGCATATTTTAACTGATGATTGTGCATCTATATCCGTGCTTTAGTTATAATCATTTATGGGCTGGTGTAATGCAGAACTTTTTACTACTACTATATATTATATAAAACCATTTTAATATTTCGTATAGTTCGTAATTATATACTATTTCTCAATCATAAATGTTTTTTTCTGTGTATTATCATTTTCCTAAATATATTGCTATATACCGGTCCCTTTTGGTAAATTGTACTAGTGATTTGCAACTGGTAAATCAAAGTTCTCACACCTTGCTAAAATACCTCGGCTTTACTTCTTATCTCAGGGTTTCGTGGCTTCCTTTATGTTTCTATTCTTCAGAATATTCTCATTTACTTTAATAAAACAACCAATTCCATAACTTCATATAATTACACAAATATTACATTTACCAAAACGTTAATTGCCAAACATGAATCTTTGTATGTAAATTTAAATTAATTTGTTTGCTCGGGTGTGATTTTCTGGGTGAAGCCCGATCACACCTCCGCTCGATTCAAATATTAAAACTTGAATAAATTATTTTCCAACCCTTGTTTATCTATATCCCTAACAACCCTCAAATTTATAATATTTACCCTATTGGAGTTCACTTTCTTATCACGTGTTATACGTTCACGTTCTTAATACGATTCTAATGATTTCCAATGCCACCTCCAATAAGACAAACATTTAACAAATTTATAAATACATAATTATCTAGTACAGAGATGCATAGATAAAGTATGCTCTTATACTTGCTTGCTGTGCAGCATTGGTACCTCCATGGCCTACTCATATATTTATCATAACATCTCCCTCTCGAAGAGTTTGCGAGCTGTGTTCTTCGGAAACACACGCTCGGAATACTCTTCCAAAACTTAAACATTAGCAATATAAAACATAACATCTTAACACAACACATATCTACTCATTATTATTTAAACAACCTATTCTGTAGCTATAGCGTTATCCGATGCGTCTGTGCGCAGTACAAATTGTATTCCGTAGTCTGGATGGTATAGCCATAGTTGACCACATAAATTCCTCTTCAACTCATTAGTACTTTTCTTTACTACCACAATTATTAATCTCGTAGACGAAGGCTCTATTATCTTTTTTCTTAACATTTCATTAATCTGTATTCTAACTTTTTCCCTATACGCATGTGGAACTGGGTAACTTTTACAATGAAATGAATCTTCATTTTTAACTTGCAATCTATGTACAGAACCTACTGCCCCTCCTGGCTCATCATCTAACAACTTACAATGTGTCTGAAGCATTTCCTCTACAATCTTTCTATATTTCATATCAGTATTCAATACGTCGCGCCCAACCCCTATATTATCATTACATATTTTCGTAACATCATTATTACATTTTCCCCTAGTATCATTATTATATATCATCGAAGTATCACCATTATATTTCATCGTAGTAGCATCATCATTATATTTCATCGTAGCATCATCATTATATTTCATCGTAGTTTCATTATTATATTTCTTCGTAGTATCATCATTATATTTCCCCATAATATCCCTCCCTATCTGATTAATATTTACTTCTGCTTCAGCACCACAATCTTCGTTTATTTCTTTTATGCATAACTTAATCTCCTTACCTTTGCAAGTCAACACCTTCCTTTCCATATCAATAATCATTTCATATTCATCTAGTATATTCATACCAATAATTAAATCTACCGACATGTTCGGTATAACTAACATTTCTGCATTTATCTTTACTTCAGCACCCAAAATTAATTCATAATTCAACTGTTTACACACCGAATTAATCTTCTTTTTATTTGCTGTGACTAACTCCACAGTTCGTACCCGTATTAAATGTTTCCGTAATACATTAAGGTTCCCATTAACAACCCCCTCGTTTACTAAAGAAAATTCGGCACCACTATCTATCAGTGCATGCAACTTGCTGCTGTGCAGCATTGGTACCTCCATGGCCTAC
>JABXWE010004625.1:0-37101 GCA_014611495.1 Limonius californicus | reverse complement strand
TTCATTAGCGACGCATATAGGTTTGCGCCAAAGTATCTACATTTAATAAACATAAAATTTAACTTTTTTTAGAACTGTTGCTGTCAAAATTGAACTTTTTTAAAAATGATTAATATTGGCAAAAAAAGATATCGTCCATATTTACTGTGAGAAAATGCATGCATTCGCACGATTTATCATGGAAGCATGAAGCCTCTGTTGTATTTTCTTGTGTTGCCGCTACAGCAGCGTGAATACGAGCTACTACATCATTATTCACAACAGGTTGGCCTCGGAAAATGAATTCAACGGATGCAGATCTGGTGATCTAGGAGGCCATGGTATGGGTCCACTTCCCACGGTAATTTTCATTCAGCAAATTTCTCACTTGTATTTCGTAATGTGAGGTGCACCTTCATATATAGCAACAATTTAATCTATCTACTAATTGAACTTAATCCAGCAATCGCCGTAGTAAATTTTCTCAGAATAAATGTCTGGCCCAAAGACCATCGTCTTTGATAAGATTGTGTGCGCATTAAGTGAGGGTTTTAATACCTACACTCATGTCGGTTATGAGTATTTGTGATACTCGTCATCACTGCACATAATCTTTTCAATGAAATGTGGAACATGGTTTACGCTATGCAACAACCATTTACAAAAACTGATTTGAAGCTATCTATCCCCATCATTCAAAACTTAAAGTTGTTGAGGCCTAATTGGATGCAGACCATTTCTTCTTATAATCTGCGAATTGTATCTTTTGGAAATGAGTTTGGAACGATACAATTCGAAGGCTTGTACTTGGTGCCGCCTTAAAAGAATCAAGAACTTGTTCTTTTTGATCGACGCTTAGTGTAGGTTGATTTTTTCGAGAATTTTTATCACCTATTTTCAGTAATCTTTGTTCTACGCATCTTATGATTTTTGCGTTAGGATGCCGACGATTTGGATACCTTTCCGCATATGCCCTAGCCACACCAGTGGCATTGTCATTACATGCTCCTAAATATTTCAACATATCCACGGAACGATTCATATGTGATGTGATATATGATTAACAATATTCGTAAAACTGCCATTTCACGATATACCTTAACTTTGTACATACTAAAGCTAACGTTGTTGAAGCTTAGAACTGTGTGGCCATCGTAGAAAAAATTTCGTGAAGTGTATGTAGTATTTACTTAAATCCTCGTTTTGAACGAACTGGGCTCATTTTTCATACAGCACATTTGCGGGCTTCTACCGCTACTCTAGCTATCCCTCCGGATGAAGTGTTGCTAAACAGCAAATCGATGTATAATAAATCGTGACCACATCTTACGAATGCTTGCACCAATTTTGAAATAGTGTACTGTATTATATTATGTATATTGGATTGCTGCGTAAATCGTAGTCTATCAATAATGCAAGTTATGTTTATGAAAGTTATAATAGGCTTTGTGAAAAGCAATTGTACAGGTGTTACAAAAGAACCATTTTCTATCAATATTTATTGAGAAAAGGACAATAAAAGCCACTTGTTATCAACCAAATCGAAGACGGTATGAGTATTAATAGTTCAATTTAATACTGCACGCTATCGTTAAAGTTCATAAAATTATTATTTCAATAAAGGTTACAATAGTGAAAAGCATTACAGCTAAGTGACTTTCGAATAATACAAGATAACAAAATTTTCCATGACAATTGGCTGTGGTAAAGGAAATGTGTGTTTTTATTTAAGCTCTACAGTTTACAACTACATTTATTTACTAGTCATCATAGAATAGTTAAGTTTCTACAATTATGTACTTTAAGCAAACACTTATTTGTGAATGTATAACGTAACACCCACGGGGAATACGAACTTTCTGTAGGTTGATTAAAGTCTATAGCACCTGGTAGAAGTAGGCATTTGATTGCTTGACAGTCCTTGATGGATTCTGTTTATACAGGGTCTTGTAAGGACCGTTCGGATATTTTTATCGGCAGTTCCTAACATTTTATCTACAATTTTTCGCCTTATTTAGTCTTCAACATGTTGTCTACTAGTTAAACACAACCGCAAGTGGAAAGGTAGTTTATTACCAACTGAAACTTTACTTGGAACCACTTCAGTAGCCCCTTAAGCGCGTCTAGCTATCACTATTCTAGAATTTTTGCTTAATATCTAAAAAGTTAACAATATTCATCAATCTAAATAACGAAGTCGGCGCTAGATCCTTGACGGGTTCTATACAAACTCTTGTAAGACTTTTAATGCATCATGTCGTACAGATAACAATATTTAATCTAAATAGAGAAGTCGGCCCTTGATCCTTGGCGGGTTCCATACAAGTTCTTTTAATATCTTGAATAGCTAACGCTCTACTAACTGACGTGTCTAGTTATACCTATATTGGAGAATTTGCTTAATATATAGGCTGCACAGGCTAACTAAAGGGCGTTTAGCTATAACTATCTTGGAGTTTTTACGCAATATCTAAAAAAACAATATTTAATCTAAATTAAGAAGTCGGTAGGACTCATGCAGCGTAGAATGTTCTCTACAATAAAGATATCTTCTCAAAAGCCAAGATACCAAAAGCAAGAGTTCGTAACCTTTTGCAGAGATTGTAAAACATTTAAGTTAGGTTAGAAGACCATGCGTAATTGCCAGTTCATTGATTTTTAGTTTATGTCCGTTCGTCTTACTCTGCCATACTTTTTGTTTAATAGATGTTAGATCCAGTGAGAACAGAGCACGGAATAGGAAACCGAACAGATTCTGCTAATAGACCAAGCTTTAATAGAGCTAGAGTATCCCGTTTTATAAATTGCTATTTATTATGTATTGGTAGTACGTTTTAATAAAAAATGGGCATGATACGTGTATTGTGCATGCTTTGAAATCTAGGCACCTTCTAAATACAATTCTTTATTTAGATGGAATATTTTATTGTATTATAAATATGAAATAAAAACTTTATAGTGATAACTAGACCCTCCTAAGAAAACCCGTAGTGGTTTAGTTATTAAATATCTTAAAAGAGCAGGTCAAACGACTTTAAGAAACGTGTAGGATGATCGTAATCGCTGCGGATATTATATTTTGCATTCTGAAATAAACATGTTGTATTAAAAAATAGCAGCAGCAACTGAACTATACTTTGACAACTATTAGATAATGGCAATACACGTTATAAACTGTATGGTTTAAGTAAAAGTACACATTTTGTGTTCCACAGTTAACCCTTATTAAAATTGTACAACATTACGGGTGATATGTTGTACAAACTTCAGGTTATCGACGTTTGTTCACCAACAATAAAAATAAAATACTTTACTGGTTGTGCCATAGATATTTGCTGGACTGCCGCTGAATGACTTAATTTCAGTAGATTGCTTTTAAATGAATATGGGTGGCAATAAGTGGAGTTACACAATATGCTAATTTAGTAGTAAATGACCTTGCCATTATCAGCTAGTTATAGCCTACGTTTATTTACGTCGACTTGTTGTTTATGGAAATTACAGTAGTATGATATGATAATTTCGCAAATTATGCTGGTGAATTCAAGGTGTTGATCCAAACTAGGTATTTGATTCATTTCTGGCTTACTAACAATGAACAAACAATAGATACATAAATTATCGAATTAGAAAAGAATGATAAAATGCAAATTCATAGCGCTTATGTCTGAATGTAATGTATGTAGTATTATTTATAAACAAATGTTTATTGCTTTCTAATATTTACCTTCTTTACAGGTTTCCAACCAATATAAATTTGGTCTTAAACTGGGACTCATCGATTCCATTGGTATACAATGTGAAAACCTTGTGTCGTTACAAACATCCCGAACAGGAAGAAAGCATTCTTCCGGAAAATCTTCGAAGGATTGCCAAATCTTTAGAAAAACGTAGCAATCCAATATCGTTTCCCTTGGAGGGCGAATGGATTCGCACGGATGAAGCTAAAGACAATCTGACAATAATTCTAGCTTTTGAAATACCTCGCTTTATTGATAAATCAGAGTATAACATATCTGGCATTTTAAGTTATCAACACAAAGAAAAAAATTGTCAGCTGAATATTCCAAACTGTAAAGTTGCAGTTTCTGCCGTAACTGATAGTACACTTACTGTTAAGAGCTCTGATGTGGTCAATGGAAATGAGGAAGCCTACTTATCCACTTTAATAGCAAATGAAGAAACTGAACTGAATGTTCGAGTTTCACCGAACACATACAGTAGTTTAGAATTCATTTTGGAATTCGAGTTAATGTTCAAAAAAGCAGTTATTCTCTCCAAAGCAAGAAAGTTTTTTTACGTTGACAATATTGCAGGATCCCATGACGGATGCCTCTTGGTGCTAGAAAAAGAAGGCGATTTTCTGTATAGCTTGACTATATTTAGTCGGTAAGTATATCGCAGTTGTATTACTACTTATTTTCTGTATGTATGTTACACGAGGTTGGGAGCTGAGTACTATTTGGTAGTTATTCTTCTTGTCGCGATTGGTAGTAAGTTACGAAATATAAATGTAACTGTAACGAAAAATCGAGACGCTACCTTTTTGCTACATGATTGAATGATTGATTGATTATTTTCAGGGATTTGTACTGCGTCCCTGATTCATTTATATTTTGTAGTAGACATGTGCATTCAACGAGTTGCAGGATGTTTTTTACGAGGTTCTCGTGTGTGAAGGTTGTTTCACGGAATGTTCCCTCGAATAGTACTGTCTCTTGCGGTAAGGTGCTGGACAGTCAAAGATTATGTGTGATGCTATTCCCTTCTCTTATTCACATAGTCTACAGAGTGTGTCTGCTCTGTATGTGGTTTTGTAGGTGTTTTCGTAGCTGGCGGTGCCCTGGTGTAAATCTTACCAGCCGTCTAATCTGAGTTCATTCTAGGTGGATTACTTCCTTTCTGAGTCTGCGAGGTGGCGTTTTAATTATTTTTCTCTGCAGTTTTTGCTCCTGTACTACCTCCCAGCGAGAAATGTGTTGTGTAACGGTCCACCTTTTTACTACCGGTTGACATGCTTTGTTTGGGTATTCCAGATACATGTTTTGGTCTTATAAACGGGATAGAATCGCCAGTTTTCGCGAGGGTATCTTCTTTGTTATTTTCCTCCACTGTCGTGTGCTCTGGCACCCATATGTGTTAGACTACGTTTTGTGCACACAGGGATATCATGTGGTTCAGACATTCTTTCGTTAGTTTCGAATTGATTCGAGGTGACTGAAGTGCTTTTAAAGCTGCTTGGTTGGCAGATAGAATGCGTATGCGTTGTTGGGTGTACTCGCGTTTTGTATTTTCTTGGATACATCGCATTATTGCAAAGATTTCAGCTTGAAAGACTGGATATTTAGTTCCTAGAGGTACACTGATGTCTCTTTTGGATTTACACCATACATTTCGGCCTCTGTACCTTCTGCTGTGCGGGATTCGTTTGTGCACCAGACTAGCTCCGTTGACAGATGGGGTGGGGTTCCATGGGCATATTCATTGTGATGATATCTCACAGTAAATGGTTTGTTAAAAGAATAATCTGAGAGGATATAATCGGTGTCCATTTGGAGGATGGAATCACCTCCTACCACTTCCTGTATACGTTTGTTTCCATATCGTTCCTGGTTGGTGTGCCACTTGCCGGTGTATTTCATTCTTTGTCCTCCAATCCAGGCTTCCTCCTTTCAAATACATGTATAAAGGGATTAGTCCCAGAAGGACTTCTATAGATCTAGTTGGAGTGCTGTTTATGACACAGATGCCCAAACAAGCAAGTCTCTGTATCCTGCTTAGTTTTGTAATGACAGTGTTTTGCTCAGCTTTAGGCCTCCACACTAGCATGCCATACGATACTTTGGCTCTAACTACTGTAGTGTAGTACCATTGGACCATGTTTAGTTTTAATCTGCATACTTTTCTAAACATGCGCCTGCCCATCATATGGGTCATTTACCATTACGTTCTAGTTCTGTTTTGCATGATGCTCAGATACTTAACCTTCTGGCTAGCCTAAATTTTTTGGCTGAAAATCGTCAGGTTGTGTAATCTCTCTGTATGTATTTTCTTGGTGAAAGGTATTACTGATAGGGTTTACCGCTGCGTTTTCCCTTTCTACAAAATACAAATGTAGCTGTAGCAGAAAATCGAGAAACTACTTTTTCGCTTCATGAATTTGATTAAACTATCCAGAAGATATATTTAACGGGGGCTTAAAAAAATTTCTAGAAAAAGCCATCTTTAAAATTCTAACTAAAATGAGTCTTACCATACTTACTTACATACTTATCACAGTAATATGTAATAGGATTAGAAAGTTCTCAGAAGTAGTGACTATGAACACCAAAGGTAAAGGAAAACTCAGGGTCTTAGTAATCAAATATAATTCAGAGTAGAACCTTTTTATTCTCACTCATTCATACTACCGGCCCCCCCCCCGGAACTGCTTTCGCATTACTTTAGGGGGTGCGGGCGTCCCTTACATACTAAACATTCATGCAACATGCACCCTAAACTTAACTAAGCAAATGCGGTCGTCCCAGTCGGGATTCGATCGCCCCAAAACGGAGCGACTGCATTTGCTGTGACCTCGAGTGGCCAATGCGTTCTCGCACTAGACCACCGAGGTCCCTAATTCAGTAGAACCTGCACCGGTATGTTCAAATTCGAAATTGGTCAACATATTTGGTGCTATACCTTGCTAAAGTAACAAGCAAGTTTATCTGTATTTTTCTGCCCTAGAGTTGTTAATTGTTTCCGTTGTTATCTTACTAAAACATAGTGAACAAACGAGTTTTCTGGGGTGCCAGTGCTGCATATAATATTATACAGCTAAGGTTAGAGTTCAGTTAAATTTGTCTGAAAACTGTGTGATGTTTCTATTTTTGAAAGATTTTCGCTGACACTGTTATGTACTTCATAATAATTTTTATAAGAAACCATGTAAATGTTTTAAATATTAAACAAAACTCTATTTAAATATTTTTATTTTTTCTTGTGTAGTTAATTTAATATTAATTGTTACCGTAACTACTTACCTTTCAGGGACCAAACGTGTCTACACCTCATATTGCATTGTTTGTACAAGCATGTACCCAATATAATCATTCTGCCGAGAAAATATAAAGGAAATCTTGTAGAAGTATCATCCTCAGTGCCTGAATTCCTTACTCAACAACAAACATCCAAAGGAACAGTTGGATTAAATTCAACATTGAAGGAATTTGGAAAATCTCTGCAATCACAAATAAATTTAGTGGAAACTTTTTGCGCAAAACGTTTGGATGATCTTCCGGAAGAAAGACTTCAAGATCAAGATGAAGTAGATTTAAAAGTAAACACTGAAGATTATCGGTATTTCAGAACACAGTTAGCAGACTTAGAATTGAATTCTGATTTGCTGTTCGCTAAAATAGAAAAATTTACGAAGAAGTCTGAGTCTGCTAGTGAATTGGATGTTATGGAATAGTATTCTTAATAGACTGTTTTCATGTTATTTTCACCCTTTACTTAGATGATAGGTTAAACAATTGAAATAAACAATAAATACGTGTTTTATTTCATTTCTCTACTAAATGAGCATTTGAATTACTTTCTAACATGCATTAACAGTGTGCACCAATATGCAGGAAAAGGATTCCTTAAGAATCGGACCCAGAATTGAGCATCTATTTGACATCACTGGAAACAATTTCATCAGGGTCTTATCGTTATCCTCGATTTTTTTCTACTACAAACAAATACATCTAGTAGTAATTACGCTAGAAAGAAACTTTTAGTGATATGCATATAAATAGAATCACGGAAATATTTCAAAATTTTTTAAAACTATTTGGTTGCATAAAGAAACTATATGCAATTTTCAACTTATTAAAATTTGTATAATGTTATAATGGTTAAGTACACTTTTGGTAGTTTAATGTAAATTACAATTCTGTGCAAAAATAGACAGCAGTTACTATTCTTCTCTAGAAGCGTTATTTGTGGTGAACAAATCTGTCCTATTTTTGATTCGGAAGCATTTGACGACTTCATTATTTTTATTTATTAATTTATTTAAATTTATGGTGGAAAACCAATATTAAATGCCGTCTTCGTATTTATACAGGGTGGTGAATATTTCGATGCTCACTATTAGTATCTCGGAAACTAAAAATCTGAGTATACCATTCACGCTTTTTCAGTCGAACTTGGTAACAATATATTTTAGACCACCATGAGTTGAATGGCATTGTCATAAATCTTTTTTATATTTTATTGATGCCATATTGGATTTTCACACCATTAGATAGACAAACAAATTAACTGTTGGAATAAGCAATCAATATAACCCTTTCCTTCCAAAAAACATATTAAAATTTGTGTAAAGAATGTATAAACTAATGCATTGAAAAACAATTCAAACAATAATTAAAGTGGCAAATTGTGTTGCTAACTGGCATTTAAACTTCTTAAAAACTGCAACTATCATTAGTAATACTTCAAAATTATGAGTGATATCAAAAAGATGGAACTGGTCCTTACAACGCCCGCATTATTTGAGACTATTTAGATGAAGCACCTTTTCCAAATGCATGTCTTGGTACGTTTGTTCCTGTTTTTTGGCCTCCATGATCGTCATCCTTAATCCCTATGGATTACTTTTTATGCAATGTGAAAGACATACATGCAACCCCAACGGATAATATCAGATATCTTCACCTCAAAATCTAAAATGTCTTTGACTCCATTCCGCGGCAGACTATACAAAAAGCAGTGGACGAAATGTATTTGAAGGCTAATCTCTGCATCGTAAATGCGCGCTTTCTGAACAATTTAAATAATTATCTGTTGTTTTTGAATTTGTTATCTCGTTATCGTTAAACCAATAAAATGTTTGCTGTATTTAAGGAGTTCAAATCTTTATTTCGCCTTAGTTATTGTTTCAATGGTTTTTCAAGGCATTCGCGATTGTATAAATTATTTATAGAAATTTTCAAATTTCAACAACTTTTTGAAAATAGACGGTTACGTTGGTTACCTATTTCAAAAGCTATTTTTTTGTCTATTTGATGTTATGATAATACAATATGACGGCAATAGGAAATAAAAAAAGTTGACTATAGCATCTCAATATCTAGAAGGCCTAGAAAATTCATTCCACTCAAGGTGGTCAAAAACGCAACTTTACCAGGTTTGATTGACATAGCATCAATGGTAGGGAAGATAATAATATTTTTTTGAAATCGCCATATTCCGTTTTTCGTGACAAATCACGAACGAATCAAAATATCCAGGATTTCTTTTTAGATTCTCAATCGCCATAAAAAAGGTCAACTTTACTTAATTTACCCGACCCCGTATTGTTTACCATTTCCGAGATACTGATGATGATCAACGTAAAATTTACAGCCCTGTATTAAAGTTATAGAACAACATCTACTCTTATAAATAGTAAACAATGCTTCTATTGAACTTCCGTCACCATCATCTTCCGATTAATGTTGCACAAAATGTCAATTTTAAAAATTATCTGTTTATGAATGTTTATTACAGGCACAAGTTGAGGAAAATGAGCGGCGGATATAAAGATCTTAAAACATTTGTTTTATATCAAGGTCTTTAATAGATGCCCTATTTCAAAATGGTAATGATGCAATTTTACTAAACCTCTACGTTCCAGAACACATACAAACAGTATGATATAGTAATACAAATTTGTGTTAGTGTATAGTTAATTTGAATATCATTAAAGGTAGGATTGTATTAATGTGTGACGATATTATTATTTACTTTTCTCTAAATCAAATTAATATTTGTAAATATTTTGAAATAAAAGATAAAACATTGGTGTATAGTTTTCTAACAATCTTAATGTTTAATTAATTTCAGTATGTCGATTGTTAAAAGCAGATGTCTAATTTAGTTATTTCGTAAATAGCACTAGTAGTAACAATTTCTGTCGTTTTAATTGAAATATTAAAATTTGTTTTGTACCTTATTAGTGGAATTAAGCCAGTGAATTTCAATTAATATTAATATAAAGTGGCATTGTCATCACTGTTTTAATGCTTGAGATAAAAAAGTAGAACATTATTTTAAATATAGGAAATCCGTGCTATTAGCTTGTTCGATTTGCGTTTTAGTACTGACCCAGAGCAATTTAGGGATTTAAGTTGTTTGGCGAAGTCTGTAGTGATTATATGAATTGTTATACGTACTTACAAGAAGTTTTTGTATTATTATTTGAACCAATACAACGAACAAATAGACAAATGTCGTTCATCTGAATTTTCCTGATATTTATAGAAAAAAAAAACTCTCTGAGAGGTACCCGTAATAAACATTTATGAACGTATCAGTGTCTTAAATTTTCAGATTCTGCAAAATTAAGTAGAAATATTTAATAACACGAAGACATGCGTACGGAGGAGCTGCATTACCAAGTTAAGATTGTATATTTATTTTTAAATAATTCTAACTGAGGATAACACTACTTCTTACGAAGTGCAGAAAATATATCATTATATTACGTAACTATACATGAGAGTGTCCATCCCGTTCATTGCTTTACAACTTTAAATTCAGTCACGTTATACAAAATAGTGTCACGTTGCCTACTAAATTTGTGTAAGTGTGCCTCTTTTTGAACTTTTTGTGCTCTCTCGCTAAAATTATGTAGGATAACAGCATTACCTCCTTACAATGTAACATTTGAAAAGAAATATTCCTCTATCCACATTTGAATAAAATTAACAAAAATTTTTCTAGGCTGTTGTTATTAACTAAGGAAGCAACATAACAAACAATGAAGAAATTAATATAAAATTTTTTTTATAAAACCGATATTTACGTTTAAAACCAGTATCACATATTTTTTAGCAGCACCCTCACCATGTGTGGTGCCCCAACAATGTATGGTGTAGACATTTCACAAACTGCCTAATGCTGAGTAGACATAATATGGTTGGTAGCTTTTCTTTAATAGATTGCTCAAACATTCTATATGAATACTCAAACGTCTAAAATACCCAGGTATTTTTTCTACCTCTACGCAAAGGTAGGTTCGTTGGCTTTAAATTAGTTTTAATTTTAATCAGTCCCAAGTAGTAGAGTAGAGTAACTAGGCGGTTTCGAGGTTGTCTTCATATATATATGGTGCGCAAAAAAAGTACCTATATCTATCACCCATACAATAACCTTTAGGTTTTATTCCACAGGCGACCACAATTAAATTCTTCTTTTGTTGAACTGTACAGTGTACAACTGTAATGCTTTATAATCCGTTAATATAATAGAAAAGGTAACATATTCAAGTTGTATTTTAGCTTGATTTGTCTGGTTTATCGTAGTAACTAAATTATTTTGGAACAAACATGACATTCCTTTCGCTTCAAATTCTTTTAATCTTGAATTGGGTAAATCATACACGCACATTCGTGATGTCTACAGTATTGGTTTTATAAAAACATGTTTTTCTAGTAACGTTTATTCCCAAAACAAATAAAAATAGTTTACATGCAAACGCTACAGAAACAAACATTAATATTTATATAAAAAACCACCATAAACAAAAACATAAAAATATATATTTATACAAAATGCAACCAAATTAATATATCTATACATAACATAAATATATTAGGATTGACGCTATGATAAATATATGAAATACACATAACTGATAAAATGGATTGCGTATACAAAATAAATAAGTAGCAGGATGTAGTTACTACCTATACTATAGAAGAATGTGGAAGAATGAGTATTTAACGTATCTTAATATAAATAATTATGAGTTGTACAAACAAATTATTTGAAATTGAAAGTATACACATAGCAATAACAAATATAATGGAATATACAGTGCTTACACTAGTGATCCTAATTTATAGGGGTAAAACAAAAACTATTTTAAGCATCAATAGAGTATTTTGTCCTTATACTTTAAGTAAATTTATAACATACAGTAAAACATCTATGGGATTATATTCTAATTGTATTACTAATGCAAAAAATCCCAACTCACCACCACCATTGAACCCTAGCGATAGCTTTACCCCGATACCCGTTACTTTATACACAGCAGGTACGTGGAAGCTCGCGGCAGTATCTGAATTTTCTGTCGATATCGACAATAACTATTATTAGACATTCCATTCTAGCGGATTTTGTTACTGTTGAAGTTTGTACCACTAAAACTGAGACATTATTGGTTAAGATAAAATATAAATTTAAAATGTTAGTACCCACAGTCGTTAGAAATACATACTAAAAAATGAATTAAATAATATATTGTTATTATTATAAATTTATAGAATTTTGTGAGAATATGTTTTAGTCCTACACATAACGTAATATATTTTGGTGCTTTTTCTTGCAGGTTCGTTCTTAACAGATTTGCGCCTATCAATCTCAGAGAATGTATTTTCAACAGGAATGAATCACGCTGTTGGTTGTCAATACAACAGAAATCCATTACTTTATCCCAAGGCAAAACGCTTTAAAAATGCGTGCATCAACTTGAACACGTAGTATATTTTATAATTTATGAAAAATCGTCTTTTAAGTTGATTCAAGTAAAATTTATTCAAGGCAAATATAATAGTAATCTACAACTTTTTAAGAAAATTAGTGTTGGAATTGGTTAAGCCAATACTTTGTGAGAAAACATGAAACGGACTTAAACTAAATAAAAATTGGCAAAAAAATTGCAATTTTTAATAGTTAGACGTGGAAAATGTTAATTAGTAACTCGCATAGAGACGCTGTTATAGCGTTTACGACGTTAAATATAAAGGGCAGTAGGTAAATAAACCTGCTGTTGATTTTTAAGTTCAAGTTTATTTTAGTTTCTGAACGTATTGTCAATAGGCTTGTAATTAGCAATTATTTTAAATTTACGTGTTTAGATGTTACTGACGATTCTAGTACCAGTGAACTTCTTAGTAAATATTGCCAATAACAATTGGAAATTGAAATGGTTCTTCTAATATGTGACTTAGTAATAATGTTAAGTGCATGTTCATCAAAATTCTTTGTTCGTCTATATCAGTGGTTTGCTCCAAGTCGTCTACTTTGATTACGTTGCACAGGAAAATCAATACATTTTTATTTACTCGCAATATCCTGCTTCGTTATAGAATTTTTTGAGACAATTATAGTACACATGTAGTCTGCTGTTAGGCACCCGATGATGCTAATAATATTTTTTAAATAATACTTGTTACATAGAAAATAATATAGTATTTAAGCATGTTCTGCTTAAATATAAAATATTCAGGGTCTTTGATAAAAACAAATGCTGAAAAATTGCGTCAATACAAAGATAATGATTCGTTTAGTGGTAATGGTAACAAAAGAGGTCATACCAATGGTATACCTGAGTACCTAATGGGCAGACTACTTGTAAAGAAAGCAGAAAATAGCAAAATACAAAAATATATTGCATTCCCTACGGTGCCCAATCAAAGTGGATATAATGTATATATTTGTTATGGACAATGTGATTAATTGGCCATTATTCATTACCATTTAACAAGTGCCTAGAGCAAGAAAAGATCGGACTATGCAGAAACGATACTCTTACCCAAAAAAGGCGACATCCCTCACTTAGATAACTGCAACTGATAAAGCTCTTATCACAAATCTATAAAATATTTACAAATTTATGACCAGACGACAAACTCATAAACTAGATTATTACCAGTCAAGGGGACAAACAGGATTTTGAGCAGGAATGATCCCCTACAACTTAAGGCATATAAACACTGTAATGCATATGCCTTGGGTAGACTTAACGCATTGAAGGAATCTTGTAGATTATAGGTACTTAAACACGTATACGACAACGCCATTGCTACGCAAAATTGCATGAAAATACCAACACATTTAACTTAGTACAAGGAATACAATAGGGAGACAGAATTTTCCTAAAACTGTTTAATGCAACCTTAGAATACTTATTTAAAATATTATCCTGTGAAGAATATGGGCTAAATATAAATGGCGATAGAGTTCAAGTTCGTCGATGACATAATTTTGATTTCATATAGCATATCAGAAGGTATAATATATAACTGAAAGAAGAATCCCAAAAAATATATTTCAATATAAATTTTCTCAAACAAACATAATGATACTTCGTATTTAGCAGAAACATGACGATACGTTCGAAGAAGTAGATACTTAAATGGCTACAAGTACCTTGGGCATGAAATAATAATTTCAAGAGACAGTCAGGATGGCCTTCAGTAAAGTCAAGTACATCTATAAGAGTGATTTACCTATGCATGTATAAAAAGAACAGTGTAGAAGCAGTGTGTGCTTTGTGTTGTAATCGATGCTTCCGAAGTATTAACGTTGACAAAATATAGTTATAAAATACTAAAAGTAACTCAGAGAGCCATTGAAAAGTCTGTGGTAGGAATAGACAAACGAATGGATACGGTATTAAACCAGGCTTTGCGATACAATTCAGAGAATAACACGCTTGAAGTGGAACTGGGTGGAACAGGTTGCACGAATCAGAGCTAAAAGGTGGACTGCAGGGATCCGATAGTGGAAACCCCGGGACAACAAACGGAACACAGAAAGACTACCGACACGACGGACAGATGAACTCGAGACAAAAGGTGGAAGTTGGCAACAAATTGCACAAAACCAACGGGAAGGGAAGGCCTAGGTCCTCTAGTGGACGCATACGGTTGTGTGATGATGATTAATTACTGCCCAGGCACTACATTTGAATAAATAGGAACAGATCATGAAACATTATTTACAAAGGCCAGTAGAATTAATAAATTTATACATTTTTATCACATTGTCCGGTGCAGGTATGCTTCACAACATGGAGTTGAACACTTTAGCTTGGACAGACATCCTAGTATTCATCAGAAGGTCAGGAAGGTTTGGTAGGAGAGATGGAAAGCATGGGGAAGAGGATGGACAGGAGAGTTAGTGATGGACAAGCGGAACCCAGGGGGTAGTAAGAAGGGTCAATAAAGGCCTACTTGCTAGACATCTAGACTCCCGTCAAATCTACTACTACTACTACTACATCACTTTGCCCAATATCTCCACTCTTTATATATAGTGACTGAACAGTATGAATAATGCCCAATTAATTACTCTGTCCACAGTGTCTACAACTTCTACTTTTTGTGGAGGTATACAAGAAACACTTATCGTTCTACAAATTTTTAAACAATCAGTATTCTAGGCTTACCGAATCTTTGTAATTCATTTCAGATTTCTAGTATGCCATAATATTTTGCTTTTATAATTATTTTCATCATATAAATTAATCAAAAATAAAGTTTTGTAAGAAAAAAGTATGTGAAATTTCTTTATTTTATTCTCTCTTCTCCCAATGTCGTTTCATAAAAAACACTTTTGTAATATTTAACAGTTTATTCCATTTAAAATTCCTCCGTGCTTTATACTTTTAATACTATTTTTGAATTATATCTATACTAAAATAAAATAAGATTTCGTTCCTCAACAATGCACAGCAGAAAACACGTTTGATTATTTATCCAAAAGGAGAATCTCTACCTTCAAGATTTCATTTTAGAGCTGGTAGAAGTCATCCCCCGTAAAATTTTAATTTTCATCCGCTTTTATGCTCGAAGGAGGGCTTTGTTAAGGCATCCTATTGTTGTGGCTTTTGAGCGCCTACGTGGAGTGATATAGTTATTTAGGATTGAACGCATGCAACCCTGATTTTGAATAAATCAATAGCGCCAGGAATATACCCTACAGGTTTGCCTTTCAACTCCCAATAAATTCAAGAATAGTTATAGAAGAAATTTGATATTGGATATACCCAAAACGTGAATTCATAATTAGGCTTGTATAATTTATGTTAATAAAAAAAACCTGTGTTTCGGTTCAAGCTAATGCACATGTATCTATCTACACTTACTTAATAATGTTTCGTAAATATGCACACAATATAGTCTAATTTTATTATAAATAAAAATGTTTAACACTATTGAGCTTAACTTACTGGCAAATTACGATTGTATTGTGGAAATACCTATACAAGTACATTTAAAAAATTGCACGACTATCACATTTTGGAATTTAGTGGTAATTTATCTACGCTTAAATAGGTATCATTAAATAACTCACTATTGCACATCAAATTTGGCGTTATATACAAAATCGTTATGGTATGTTATTGAAGTTACATATTTACTTCACGCACTCTCAGTCATCGACATATTTACAGGAACCCATGTTGTCACTACGATAAACTATTTGGGTAAATAGCCGTACTTATATACTAAATATGTATTGGCAAAATTTACGCAATTTGCTTTAAAATTCGAGTTTATATGTATCCAAGGAAAAATTCCAGATAGTTTGATTGTTTCCGATTTTGTAAATTGTGAGTTTCTCTTATTAAAAAATTAATTTTACATATTGCACTATAAAAAACATTAAAACTACGTGTATAGATTTTTCAGTGTAAAATATAAACTCAAGAATTGTACATTGGTAAAACAATAGTTAAAAACATATTGCACATCTTACAAACTATTATTGCAACGATATCCCTAAATAGAGATTGCACTTCCGGCCCACAAAAATATCACAACAATGCAAATCCAAAGCTGGCTGAAATACCAGCTAGGACTGCTAATATTGCACGATATTAGAAATATATTATGTACAACAGTTTTTATGTAGTTTCTTTGATACAGAAGAATTTACGATATAAACATGTTTCGATTTGTTTGAAGCTATCAAATACAGATTCAACGGAAACTATAAAGCACCTTTTGTTAGTAAAATAGTTATTAATAAAATAAAATTTTGATATATACACACAGTTACAAATAGAAAATATTAATATCTACAGTAACAAAATTTTAAATTTATGTAATTCAATGGAAAGAGTGGTAAATACCCAGATTTCCCAGTTAAGATTATAATGATACTTTACTATTCAATTACTACAGATCCTCTTGTGCTTGACAAGGTAGATTTTTCACTACCCACCGGCACCACAGTCGTGTAGCTCACCGTTTCGGAATCAGTACTTGCGCCGTCATCTCCAGGCATAGTTAACGAATCGATTGCTCTCAAGTCCGAACCCGTACCACTATCACGTGAATTCGTCATATAGTATGGTTTTCTGTAACTTCCGAAAAATACGGAATGAGTTTCAACACTTTCAGCTCCGGATTCGCTGTGACCGTCGCCTAAACTTTCGTCTGTTTCGCTTCCGGCGCCGCTCGTTTCCCGTTCAGAATCGTTTTGTTTTTTTCTACGCGACTCGTTCGAATCAGTGCTGAGATATCCCGAATCTGCCGGTTTGCGCCGGAAATTAGGGGATGCACCAATAATTTTATGCCACGCTTTTTTAATGTCTTCTGAATTCTTTTCGTAACCACTATTAAAACTATTACTATTATTATTATGGTCTTCCCGTGGCTCCATTAACGACCGCAGGGATTTTAATGGCAATTTACTCATTAAGTTTGGACTAGAATTTGCCACAGTTGCTTGCAATATAAATTGATTATTAAATGTATTTTTGAACACTACGTCTTCTGTATGAATTAACTTTTTAAGCACGCTGGTTTCCTGCTCCTGTTTATCGCGACTTTTGTGTGAAACTTCCCCCAATGTGCACGTTTCGTAATCCGAGGAGTGTGGACTGACAGAAGCACCTGACAGACTGGACGGAGGAATATCGTAAGATTTCTCAGAAGTTGGGGAAGCAGGCACAGTTTCCTCGTTGTGATAAATCTGACTAGTGCTCCTGCCATTCCCGTTTTTTGGCGGTAAAGGAGGTTTCAATGTTTCTTGCACATCTATAATAATTTTTCTAGGGGGTTTGGGATTTTCATATACTGGAGAGGTATTGTGAGGCGGAGGTGGTATAACATCTGGCGGAACAGTATTTAAATTCTGAGAAATTATTTGCCTTTGGCGTTTTGAATGCCTCTCTTCCAAAGTCAGGATTCTTCCTTCTATTTCTTTATTATCCGGGCTATTTTGCCACGTTATCAATCCATTTTCGTCTTTCATTTGGTTACTAAGTAAAGTGAGATTTTCCGCACTTTTTCTTAAACAATTTTTAGTTTTAAACTCATAGATTTCTCGTAAGCTTCCGAATTTTCTCTGAAGCCCTCCATTTAAAGACTGTCCTACCTCTGGCAAACATATTAACGAGTCATTTTTAAAACTGCCTGTGGTACGTAGTAAAATTTGATTAGGCCTTTCCAAGGAATCAATAAAATCTCCTTCACTGTTGTTTCCTGTTGCTAATGTAATGTGTCGTTTGCTTGGTTTCCTGTCTAAAGTATCTGGTTCGAAACTGTCTGAATCTTCAACTCGAATGTAATTGTCTGGGCAGTCCTCTACTTCGATTGTTAATTGTCCTGGTTTATCCTCCGGCTGTTCGTACTTTACTTTAGCCTTTGTTTTCTCTAAAGTTGAACAATCAGATCCGCATGGCGATGATGGTGTGCTTCCATAATTATAGCCGTTATTCACATAAACTTCGCTAACTAAACTATAACCATTGTTTCTTTGTAAAATTTCCGGTAAACTAAATACATTCGAATCTGAGACTTGATATTCACCTTTCTTCAGCACAATCAGCTCATAGTCGTTGTGACCCCCTTCCGCTCGTGAATTCCCCTGGTTAAGCCTAGAAACTGTCATGTTTCCAGTTTTAGTATTTAGAATGGCATTTCTGATGGTCATTTCTTCGGCCATTGGCAAGGCCGAACTTAAACTTGGACTGGGCTGCGAAGAGGACATTTCTCCGTATTCCGTAGGTGTGGCGTATCCTTTACGAATCCCAGATCTTTCTAAACTGTCAGTTTCATAATCAATCCCTTGTCGAAAGGACATTTCTGGACTAGAAGACGATTCGGAATGCTTAACACCAATAATTCCGTGTTGTGTAGCAAATTCATTTATAACAGCTTTCATGTTTTTTCTTATAGTAGGTATATTAGGTTCACCCGTTTGATTATCAACTACCATAGCTTCATTTATCATATCCGGTGGTGGCAGAGTTTTTATTGTGTTTGACAGTTGCAGTTTACGTTCTAGAGTTTTTTGATTTACTGGCAACGGCGGTGGAGGTGCTTTAGGTTTAAGTGGCGGTTTTCTGTAGGTAACTAAAGGGTGTTGATGTATTATTCGTCTGTGAAGATCGGTAGGTTGGGACCGCGTAGACTGTGCTTTACCACCATAAATTGAATCTACACCACCTGGTGAACCTGCTCGTTCTGAAGCAGGTCTAGGTGAAAGTGCTCTAAATGGGTAGGAAATATGTTCCGGAGAAAGAGATCTGGTAGGGGACCGTAACCTTTTCGATATTTTTGGAACCTGTTCTAAACTTTGAAGAGATTTTGCAAGCGCATCACGACTTGATGTTAACTCATTACTATTAAGAGGTTTTAATATAGGAACGTCTTCCAGCCATTTTTGTATACTTCTTTGTTTGCTGTCAGTTACAGAAGTTGCGCAGCTCTTGCAAGCTACCAGCGATGGAAATTCAGGAAGTCTTCCACATAGTGATTTAAGATCCTGTGGTTCACATCCTGGGCAACCAGTACACGTACGGCGTCGGCTATTTTCACGTTTTAAACTAATCATGCTACTTCTTCGACTACTTAAGGCACGCGATTGCTCATATGTAAGTTCAACGGAGTGGTCATTTTCTTCTTCTGGGATGCCCATGAGGTTAGGAGTGAATCGCTTGCAAGCCATTTTTTGTTTGGCGATTGTTATAACTTCTCTAATTTTGGTTAAAAATTCTAAAGCGGCAGGGGGAGGAGCCTGTGACAAAATATATTTTCATCAAACTTTTCGAAGGATTGGTTGCAATGTTTACAAATGTTTGACTTACCAGTAATAGTTCTGGTTCAAAGTACGCTGGGTTGAAATAGAGCTTTCTTCTAGTTGTACCTGTTATAGCTCTGACTGTTTCTGGTCGTTCTTCTCTTCCTTCTATGGTTTCAACAATAGAGACATTTTCTTCTGGTAATCGTTCTATAGAAGACGAGTCCTGTGTGATACATTCTAAAATATTTTTCGATGAATATGGAGACGTGTCATAATATTGCTGTTGTGGATGTATAAGTGCTGACGTTACTTGTATCTGTAGGCATAAAATTTGTTTTAAATAGAGATAGAGATTTTAGTCTTAGTTGTTCTTACGCTTTTCAATCTGTCGTCATGTTTTTGAATTATATCCGGGCTCATATCTGTATCTGAACTTCCAGAATCGCTGTAGCTATTATCGACACCGGAAAAATGTCTGCCTAACCCTAGCAGAGGGTTACTTTTGACAACACCTTCCTCTGCGGTTGTTAAACTTTGGTTGTCTCGTCTGTCAGTTGCCTGTTCAGATTCTTTTCGCCGTTTTCTGATATGTAGATAAAGAAACACCGAAGCTACGTAAATGAGACCCAATAGAACTGAACAAATTCCTATTGCCACGTATTCAGATATACTTAAACCGCTTCCGTTCATATCTTCCGCTGCATGAGCGTCCGCAGAGAAACTGACTTCACTCACATCTGTAATTATAGTACACGTTGAAGTAAATATGTTCCGGCAAGTACAACTTGTCACTTACTATGCAGGTATTTTGAAGGTGTTCCTACAACTCTGAAGGCAACACATGGAGCGAAAACTGATTGAACATCATTTCGGATTTGTTCAGCAACTGAAAGTTCTCGACACAGTAAATGTACGAGCACCAACCTTCCAGACATTCGCACTCTAAGTTCGGATTCTCCAACCCACTGCAAGAAATGGTAATCATAGTGTGTTAAAATTATATAAATAGATGGTTACAATTGTGTTTACCTGTAGAAATGTTCGGCCTTCATCTCTAAATAATCTAAAGGGCACATCGGCGTCTGTGGGGTTTCTTAGATCAATCCATCCAGCTTCTGTGAGAAATTTTGCTCCTGATACTGCGCAAATCGGTGTTTGAATACCTGAAATATATTACAAATTTTTTGGTTTGTGGAATGCAATCTTTATATGTGTCTTGCTAAATGAAACAACACAAAGTATCTGTAAAACGACTGGTATTTCTCAGTAATATTTGTTAATTTCTGTGTATTTTTCTTGGATAATTTATTGGTTTCCTAGTAAAGATACTACTAAGCTTCTCTTTGTCCATATATTAATTTTGCATCCTTTCCACTTGATCTAATTTTTTGTAACCCTCAAACGGTCCTGCTTAGTGCGTCTATTACATATGGTTTATTCTTACACATACGTGTACTGGATCAGTACAATTTCCAATACGTATAAGGTAAATACATTCATTGTATGGTTTATTATAACCAACAATGTCACGAAATTCGTTAGTATTTTCGTATTTTTACAAGGTAAATAACTTTATATTTCGACGAAAAACCATTTTGTAGTAATACAATTATGACAGTTACCGAAAAAATGAACAGTATAATAAAATACTACTGTCTGATGCTTACATTTAAAGCAGTAAACATTTGGCCTGTTACCATATCAAACAATAAGAATAATTGATAAGCATTGGAGGTCTCTACAATTAGACTGAGGTCATTCATTGCAAAACTAGTAATATCTTTAGCGGTTATATAATAAAATAGTATTGTTGGTAATTTCAACAGACTTTTACAGTAATTTATATACCCCTAAATTTGTACACATGATAATTTTCGCACATTAGTCAGGTAAATTATGTTATACCACCATCATAGCTCAGTAATTTTATCAATTATGACTACTGGATTGTGTCAATTAATTCTGGGAAAATACTAAACAATAATCAATCTATTATTCACTTTAATGGCGATTTGGACAACACCGAAAGTTTAGAAAGTATTATTATATACATTTAGGAAAATTAGGTTGGCACCCTTTTAACTTCTTCTTGATATCTCCGAAAAAACAAAAGTGTCTATAAACAATACTTAAGCCAACTTATTCAAGAAAATTATATTACAATCACCCCCAGGAGCATTGCGTTGTCAAAATGCACATTCTACAACAAAAAAGTAAAACTTTGAGCATGCCTTCAAAGAAACAAATAGTAACATTAATACATAAACATGACTATACACCGGGTGTTCCGTTAAAGTAATAAAATATGGCAAGCATAGTCATAGCTGAAAACAAATATGAAAAAGTATAAGGTGCTGCATAAATAAGAAAATATAAATATATGCAACAATTTGTAAAAACTGGCGCAGAAAAAAATTAGAGGAGCGTAAAAAACAAAAGTATGGAAAGCATTCTATTACTAAAAACAAAACAACTACATAGTTTTTAATACATTTCTCCATACTTTAATTTTAAGCTTCCAAACAAAACGTGGAGCGCAGCCCACAAGTTCGGTTACTGCAAATCTAATTAACTTGGTACAGGAATTGCCGACGTAAAACGGTCCTCGTTAGCATTAAATTTTTCCAACATGTTTAAATGTAGTAGAAATAGTTTACTAAATATACTCCTGTTATGTTGGTACCTTTTTCGCAGTGAAATTAATGAAGAAATAGTTTGAATTTCCTATTTTGCGATCTCAATAGTATGCTTAAGTATGTTCGCTTGTACCCAATTTGCTGACTAAATTGTGAAAGCCGAAGATGGGTGTTCATTCCCGTAAAACAATTAATTTATTAAGGCCAATCAATAAGAACCTTACAGAAAACGATCTACTTGCTGCAGATGTGCGGTGGGAGAATGGTAACTAAGTTTCTGCGTTCTCTTCATAAAATACGTAGTATAAAATGATAGTCTAAAATATATTAAGAGGTCATTACAGAACGGTTTATTAATACTTCTAGCTAGTGATCTTAGGAAAAAATTGCAGCAGTCGCTTCTGACAAATATAAATATATAGTCTCAATGGAAAACTTAAGTTTGGTTTAACATTCGTAATACTTGACTGCCTTTCATCCAAACGAATTCATAAATTTTAGAGATTAATACTAAAATATGATTCAGTAGTCCAGACTTGTGCAAATGGAAAGACGTGAATATTAATTGTTTGATACTGAAAGTTAAGTAGAAGTGAAAATGTCATCCTGTGTGTCGTGCCTATATCGTCTATTATTTACTGAACAATAACCTAAAACCAACCTATACTACAGGAAAATATACAAACTGTAGAAATAAATTTAATATTTATTATATTTACACAATAACATGGAATACGACCAGTCTTTACATTTAGATACAAAATAGTAGGAAAATTTAATGTCCCTATTGTTACACTATTTTCCTAAATATTCGAGTGGTAGACGCTTAACCTCAGTTAGTAGAAAGGGTTGACAGTATGTAAAGTTTATGTTTTTATTAGTAAATAATTGTGGTTGAGCGGAATACACGTACAAGTTGGCCAGTAATACTTGTAATTCGTTCGAGTTGCCTGGAATTAAGTTACATTACCGGGTAATACTTTCTATTAACGCCCATTAAATTGATATTTAATAAATAGGCGAATACGACTAAACCAAGGCAATTTAAAAATAATAAAACTCAAATGATGAGAAAAAATAAAATAAATTGCGTATGGGAAGTGTTTGCGGGGATATCCGAATACACGGTTCCCCACCCTGCTGCCACTTTAACCCTGTTTGAGGTAGTTAGTGACGTGGCGCACTAACCCAGGAGGACCGACGGTTTTAGGTACTCTCCGAGGCACCATTACGAGAATGGAATTTGGAGTAAAACATATTTTTTGTCGGAATACTTATATTTATATAATGCAACCTCACTAATTTTAACATTAATTACCAAATTCAGATACTAAACTGGGAGTTCTCCACGCCAACTTGAAAAAGACTAAATTTAATCATAAAATGTTTGACTTTTAAGACTTTCCAGTTCTTACCTCAAAATTTACTACTGTAAACAGTAAATATTAATATCATATTTTGGAAATAAATTCCCAAATTTCAACTCGAAATCTCTAAATTAGAATTGGATCATGTACGCCACTGAAAACTGTCATAGTAATAAGGTATCTAAATTACCCCTATTTAGTTGTCAGTAATTCTCAGTATATGAAAACAACTGTACGTCACTAATGTGGCGGCAACTAACAATCAATAAAAAAATGCCTGTTAATGGAAATCCATAATCCATTGGGTTTGTTGTGGTTTCTACGCCACATTCGCATCTTCACTAAAAACCCGCAAAGAGTAACTTGCAAACGATTTATTACAGGCGTAAATATATATAATTAGTTTGTTTTATTTTGTCATTTTGGAATGGGCTTACAGTTATTAATTAACATTGTTGCAATATTTATTTTTTACAAACCTAAAATCACTTTTAAATTCACCTTTAGAAAGATTCGAAATGTATGCATTCTACGACTAGTTGGTTGATATTCGATTTGTTATTATATCACAGTGAAACGTTTTAAATGGACAATTAAATGTCAACAGTAAAAGAATATTCACAATTCCCCAAGAATTAATCGCCATCTACAAGAAGTTCTTATACATAAACTGAAAGCTAATGTTACTGTTTTTTGGGATAGGCAATACGTATAGTTGGTTACTTTCCTGGAACGTGGTACGCTTTGCATTCATTGTCATCCCACTTTCCTGGAAATCAGCCAACAATATGTGTATGGTGAGACCTTAAGAAAGTTGGAAAGGGCGTTTCAGAACAAAAGGCAAGGATTGCTGCCCTGTCAATTTCAGAAATGGCCGTAAATGTTCCTCAAATGTCACGTACGGCCCTGTATGAAATTCTGAGAAACAGGTTACAGTACCACATATTTGTGCTAGGTGGGTGATAAAGCTGTGGATAGATGCTTACAAAAACTAACGAATGGAATCTGCGCTGATTTTCCTGCATTGGTACGAAACTGATGGCGATGAGTACCTCTGGATTACATTGTGACTGGCGACGAGACTTATATGTAGCATAGATATGTTGAAACAATCAATGCAGTAGAAGCCAAAGCCAAAACATTTAAGCAAATGTACAAGAACCAAAAGTTTAGGGCTACTGTTTTCTAGGACAGGGAAAACGTATTGCAAGTTGATTTTGTTGAACGTGGCATGGCTTCTAGAGTGCATGTTAACGACCGACTGCACGCAGCGGCTGGCAGTATGCAACTCATTGAGCAATTGAATTGTAAATGTTTTAACCCCATTCAGTCTCGACTTAACTCCTTCTTCAAAAATATTAAGATTTTTTAAGAACCGGCGATAATTTTCTCGACGACGCTGACCTCAAGATGATGGTACAAAATTGGATTTCGTTCTAGGCTGCAACCTTCTAAGATGAAGGTAAATAAAAACTTGTACCACGACATCATAAATGTTTAAATTCGAATGGTGACTATGTAGAGACATACTTTAAGTGTATCTAAAATTCAAGAGTAATACGTTTTATATTCTACTTAACATTTTTGTGTTACGCCCGGTCGGCCCTTAATTTATCAATAAGTCTCTTATACGAGGGGAGTTTTTTATGTTATCTACCTAGCTATGGAAACAAAATGTTATCGTGATAAGTTTATTATGTCAAGTCTCTGTGATATTTTAGAGTGTATCCTCCATGTTTGATACAACTCACTTAAGATTTGTCATTTCTATCCAAAGAATATCCATGAGGGAATGGTGGCTGTGTATGAGGAAAATAGCTCATCATATTTTCCAGTTAAATTTCGGTGTAAGCAATTCAAAGGAGGCAGGGAGTCCATTCAGGATAGCCCAAAGAGCGGAAGACCTCTTGAAGCACGAACACAGGAGGCTATAAAGAGAGTTGTTTTTAAAATCCTTGATGCGGATTTGGGAATGAGCATGGGATCAGCCTAGGCTGGTCACTCCTGAACAAACGTTGTGTAGGCGACGACTTTGCGAAAATAATTTAGCGGCTTTATCCCAAGATGAGGACTTCTTCTTTAAAATAGTAACTGGGGATGAGACCTGGGTAACCCACTGGGACCCACCGACGAAACAAGAGTCTATGCAGTGGCTTCATAAGGGCTCTCCACCACCCAAGAAGGCGAACACGCAATTCTCAGCGGGGAAAGTGATGGCCACAGTTTTCTGGGATGCTGACGGAATTTTATGGGTTGAGTATATGCCAAAAGGGTCTACAATAACAGGGAATATCTACAAAGAAACAATAATCAATTTGAAGGCAGCTATACGTGAGGAAAGACCTCACAATTTTGCCCAGAAAACTGTGCTCCTGCACGACAACTGCATAAAACACGAATCGTTAAAGACGCAATTGATGAATGCGGGTTTGAGTAACATCCCAACCCCGAGCTCTCCCCCTGTGACTATTATCTCTTTCCAAAACTCAAAACACACCTGAGAGCGCCTCGCTTTTTGTCGAATGAGGACTTGAAAAACTCTGTGGAGTCTTATTTAGCAGAGTTATCATAAGATTTTTTTCGGAGGCATAGTGTTGGAATAAGTGCGTAAGCGTTAATGGCTCTTATGTTGAAAATTAAAATTTGTTTGTTCTGCAAGTTGTTTCCTTCGTAATTAGGTTGATAACATAAAACACTCGCCTCGTATTATACACTGAATTTTCTCTACTTTTGCAGTATGATCATAATATCTTATCAATTTTCCAATTATTTTTTAATAGAACATGAATATGTAGAAAGACTGCATTACAATACAGCTGCGATGACGACAGAAAACGCTTGTTCTAGTAAGGCACTCTCTTATCCTCTTAAGGATGTAACCTATGAGACGATGTAAACATAGGTGTAGACAATAGCACTTATAATTACCTATAAATAGTGACTCCCTACCGCGATTACCAATCAAAAAATTGTAATTACGACACACACGTCTACCCAATTACAGTTAGATATATGTAAAAATCTAATTACTGTGTTAGAGGGCTATTCCAGCAAAAACTTATTGAAGATAATTGCTCGCTAATTACGTTTTCTAAACAAGAAAGTTTAAAACTGATACAGGAAAGGAACACTAAAATTATGCTATAAAAACGGTAATTACCGTTCTTCTATGAACATTGGACGTTTAGATTTATTAAAGAGTTACCGCTAAAATACCTTGGTACATAGCTCATCTTCAATTACTACTGCTTGCGATTTAAAAAAGATGGTACTTTATGAAAGCTTTTACCGGTAAATTATTCATTACTACACATTTTTCGTGGGAGCTTCTAGCGGATATTATATATTGTATAAATAGTATACTGGCATAGTTTCTTTTTTGCCTGCCATATAAGAATATATTCTCTTTCTAAATACCAATTTGTTATTTTAAGTAAAATATTAAATATGTCCGCTATGAAGTGTCTTAAACAATCGTGATGTATTTTCAGGATTTGCTGATTATAGGCAAAAAGTTGAAACTGCATTTTCGCAATATCTTTACATTATTTTAGTGCATTTCAATAAATATTAAGATAGTGGTATTTCATAGCTTGCCTGCGAGGATAGAAATTGTCGGTGAAGGAAACAAATAGGATGTAATTTTTAACCGTTTGCATTTTTTAAATGTAGTGTATATTTAAATTTACATATTACACATATCTTTATAATAAGTAGCATAATGTGCCTATAAACAATTATGCAAATGAGTGTACTGAAATACCACAATCGCAAGTACAAGGAGCTCGTGCTGGTCGTTAAGAAAGGTTTAATATGATGTAATTCTTGACCGGAAGTTATGCTCACTGGGAATTATGAATTGTGAAATTTATGCGTCTTATTGTTTATGGTTTTTGTTGATTAACATTATAATAGCACTGTAAGAGCTGGGCTTTTAACTTTATGCAATGGAATACACACAACTTATACAGAGTGAAACATCAACCTATGTATACTGAATACTTTGCTGTTAACGAGAGCTGCGCTTACAAACTATATTTTAACTGTGTATATTGATTATAAAGAACAAGATTACAAATACGACTGGAAACAAAGTATCACAATCCCAGTTTATAAAAAGATGATAGTAAAGATCCTAACAATTATAGAGGAATAATTCTCCTTGAATCTGTAATGAATCTCTTTACTAACATTACAGAAGAAGTAATAAACATACACATAAGAATAAACGAAGAGCGACAGGATTTCCAATAAAATCGATCAAATTCAGATTCAATCTTCATAATTCGACAAGTAAGAGAGTAGAAAATAAAATGTAAAACCCTGAATGTTTATATTTTATTCACATTGCAAAGGCTTTTCACAGAATAAAGCTGAATGATGTAGTAATAACTCGGGGTTCTAATAATTAGCTATGACGATATACATGAAAACATTAAAGAGCAAGCCAATATAGCAGCAGCAATGTCTGGCGCACATATAGAAGTAATATGATGGAATAGGGACATGAGAGAAACAGTAAAACCAAAACTTGGAAGACCTGCATGAGACTAATGATCACTTTTTCTACTGAGCGGTGCCGTCTTCATCATTGAAGGTTGGCAACAATTTGGGAAAAATCGTTTCTGTTCTTGGCTGTTCTTATTAGTGAATGCTGTTCATTCCTGTCCAATCCCGAATGTTCTTGAGCCTCGAGCACTTTCTTCTACCTGGTCCTCTCTTTCCTTCTATTTTTCCTTCCATAAGTAGTTGTAAAAGTTCGTATTTGTTGTTACGGTAAACGTGTCCAAGGTAAGATGTTTTTTGTTTTTTTTTACCGTACCTAATAGTTCTCTGTCCCTTCCCATTCTTCTTAATACTTCTTCGTTTGTGACATGATCCATCCATGATATACGAAGCATGCGTCGGAATATCCAGAACTCAAATGCCTGTTGTTTTTTTTTCTATATTCTTTCTCACAGTCCATGTCTCTACACCGTAGAGCAACGTTGAATATATATATAACATTGAACGAAACGGTACCGTGTGTTATGGTTCAGGCTACGGTTTGTTAACAACTTCTGCATGTTCATGAAGGTTATTCTCGCTATCTCTATTCGAGTTCGTACCTCTAAATCAGGGTCTAAGTCTTCTGTTAGCCAGCATCCAAGGTATTTAAATCTAGGTACTCTTTCAATGCGTGTGCCGCCTACTGCAATATCGGCTAGGACATTCGGATTTTTACTAAATAGCATTATCTTTGTTTTTCTGATGTTTAATTTTAAAGCTTTCGGCCTCCCCTTCCGCTACGATTGCATCCATTAAACGTTGTAATCCTTCTGGTCTATCCGAAAACACTACCGTGTCGTCCGCATAACTCAGGTTGTTTAATATTTTGCCGTTAACTTTAATGCCGTCATTAGTATCTTGTAGTGCCCTCTGAAAGATTTCCTCTGAATATATATATTAAAAAGCAGAGGTGACAGGACGCATCTCTGCCTCACTCCCTTTTTTATTAAGGTCTTTTCCGAGCTCCCGTCTTCGGTTCTCACTGTTGCAGTTTGTTGCCAATAAAAATTTCCGATTAAGTTTGCGTCTTCTTGGTCTAGTCCTTTTGATTGTAATATTTTAATTAATGTGTCGTGTTTGACATTGTCGAAAGCCTTTTGATAATCGATGAAACACGCGTACACATCTAATGCTCACATATACTCTAAATACAAGGACGGAAGCGTGGAAAACAAATATTAAAAATTAATGAAATGAAAGTATCACGAAGCATAAATGGGAGAAGATTAATAGATAGAGTCAATAATCTCATCATCAGAGAACATCGCAGAATAGCTAAAATATGCATGACCAGCACCCCGCATGGGAGGAGACCAATAGCTAGACCCTCGCTCGAAACGGCGGCGGAAGGATAGCTGGACTTTCATATTTCAAGCATAGGCTTGAAACCCGAAGAAGAACAAGTCAATGGATTTATAGAGAAAAGTGAAAAAATGTCCATCGCCCTCTTAAATGCATGTGCGTGCTCTTCGTTTCGCCCCATCAAACGCAATTTGCAAACGTTGTAGCGTGTTGTTTATATTTTTGCACATTTTTCTGTTTAAATCACATAAGTTGGATGACCAGGCTATCGGTGTACTCCTGCTTATGAACCGATTGCCTAAGAATTCTTGGAGGTATGCGATAGGTTCACGAGCAGCATGAGCTGCAGCTTTATTGGACGCGCTCGGGAATGCGTTTCCCAGCTGTAGACACCCAGGTCTGGTGTAACCCAAGGATGCATCCTGTCTCCACTCCTCTTTATTTTTTTTTGCTACGACATTCCAACTCCCCTCAACTCTGCGATGTGGCTAGTCCAACATGCGGACGACAGCGCTTTTTGGGCTCCCGCAATCTCTAGTTCCCGATGTTCTCGTTTAATCTCCACCGAACTCTCCAGACTCAAACTCTGGTTCCGACGATAGAGGGTTCATCCCAATCCTTCCAGAATTCAAACCATCCTGTTACAGCATCACCTGGGGTATTCGACTGTGCATCTCTTCCACCGTGACCGATCTTGGAGTGATCTTGGAGAACACTAAACTGGTCCGCCCTAGTCTCACGGAGAGGTTCAGGGCCAAGGAGAGGCCTATCGCAAAGAGAATGTTGCACCTGGACTGATTTCATCCATCGGAAGAAGTCTATCACCTGGCCTGGCCGGCATTCCTCCAATCAAGGACCGCCTCGCTACGCTCCTGAACTGGTAAGTGACGAGCGCGATCGAGCAGAACCGCGAGGAAGCCATGAGGACGCCAAGGACCCGGATCATACCCCGCAGGAAGCCCAAGAGAAAGTTCAGGCACCCACCTACCATTTTCCTCGGCGATGTAATTTATATAGGTATTATAAGTATTTATAATATTTCAGTATATACTGTGAAAATTGAAATTGATTCTATTGGAAGAATTTATTTTGAAACTTGTCGTCATGTAACGCATTGATGAAAAGTTGAAGAATTGTTAAGCGATATGTCTGCGCAGTCAATGTGTCGTTGAAAAGTATTGTGCCAACCAATCGTCTTCGGCTCAAACCTATCCAAACAACTATTTTCTCCGAGTGAAGCGCTTCCTCGAGGTAAAAATGCGGATTTTCAATAGTCCACATTCTGCGAATTTACATAACCGCTTATGTGAAACCATCGTCTCATCTGAGACGACAGTTTTGGTCTAACATATCACGATTCATATTGTCCTTAAAGCAACGACACAATTCCGTTCAGTTGTCATAATCGGGCAGTAGAAGTTTGTGTACAGCAGTTAAGCAGTAAGGGAGCATGTGCAAATCCTTTTTCATTATGAGCTGACAAGTTCTAAATAGGAAAAGTTAGCAAGCTGGGAAACGGCCTGGATGGAAGTTGTAAGTGCGTTGGTAACAATTTCCTTAACATTCTGAGTATTTTCTTCATTACGTTTTTAAGTTCGCATTCTTCCTGCATATAACCATGAATTGAATACTGCCGTACAACATCAAGTTTCTGGTCATTACGAAGATAAATCTCAACCATAAATGCTTCTGTATTATAGTAAAAACCATTTCTGTTAAGTTAATACATTTTTACGTTTTAATGGGTTCACATTGACATTGTATAACTTAACCTTATTTACTTGTTCACGATTACTTTGAAGTTAACTCCACGAAAAACTACATAACCATGGAATTACGACATACGTTTTACGTCCAGGGCCTGCTCTAATTTATTAATTTCGATTCCTTTTCATGAACTTCATAGGTGTTCGCTCTGTATGATTTTTCATAAATTTTTATAAAAATGTGCCAGTTGTTTAATGGATTACGTTTAATTTTGCTTTACTTACAATGTCCATTTATGTTTAACATATTAGTGAACCTTTCTGATACGATCAAAATTGCTTCATTTCAGTGTATTTAGTAAGAATTATTGAAAGTACTGTATATTGAGTCGATTATATCGTGACATTAACTCTGTTCATATCAAATGACTAACAAATGATCACACACATTACGATCTAATCCACACTTAAACAATAATGATGTGGAATCTCACATTTTGCTTCTACTAATTTAGAATTTGTTCACTAACGGTTTCTTATACTGTTTGAATCGTGAAATCGGCGTTTTCTATGCGATTTCATAAAGCAATTTTGCTGTTAACCACATAAGCTTATTTTTAAACGCAAAAAACGCTCTTCAAAATAATTGAGTGATGTTAACACCAAGATACGATCTACTCATTATATAGCAACTGTACGTAAATGAGTTCCTTGAGGCAGATAATTATCATTTTCTTGCCTTTTTGCAAGATTAAGTAGATGTAAGGAAAATTTAAAACATACTAGCATGTTTATGATGTGAATAAAATAGAATATTCAACTAGAATTTGGCCTAATGGCAAATCAAGAATCTATGGCATATCTTATTGTACAACTTAACTCTTGTTGGAAAATGAAGTCTTTTATAATCCGCCATTGCTACCGGTTCTAAGTGGTACATAACGTATTGTTGCTATTGCGCATACTTTACTAATGCGTACATACAAACTTCTTCTTAACAAAATATACTCTTCCATTAATGTTGTCTAACGGTGTATATATTTTTTCATCAATAATCATAATTATACTTTGCTATATAATGTACCTTCATATTAACATGTTTATACTATTATTATCTACCTGTACAACATAAAACATAAAAATAAAAATCTCTAATTCATTTATTTATATTTATTGCAAAACCGTTTCGAGATAAAACATGAACTATGGAAATAGTTAATTTATATGTATACTGTGAAAACATTTTATATCCAGCCGTTAGTCTTATACTTGCAAATGTAATTTGATTTAAACCGCGTAGAGAGACACAAATAAAGGAAACACTTTATTTGGATTGCTCATATTTATCATCAGTATAAACATCTTCAATTTCCCTTTATACGTAGACAAAAGCTTACGTACCTACGTTTTTTTCATATAACATTTTATAAAGGCTATTGGAATTATTTACAACGTTCGACAAATACTCAAAGGCGAGCGAGGTGGGGGATAAATAAAATGCTATTAAATAATAAGTAAATGCAATATTATTATTAAATATAATAAAGCTTTCAAATTCATGGTTATTTAAATAACAGCTTATGAAAGCCATTCCAACTCGTTAAGTTATATCGTTCGACAAATACTATGAAGCGAGCGATATGGGGGATAAAGAAAGTGATGTGAATTAAGAAGTAAATACAATATTATTAATAAGTATAAAAAACTTGAATTCTTTAAATAATATTATACAAAAGCCATTTGAACTCTTTATAGCATTCGTAAATACGCAGAAGTGGGCATTATGCGGGACGAAGAAAGTGATATTAAATAATATATAAATACAATATTATTAGTAAATATATAGAAGCTTTACTTTTTTAAATAATATTTAACAGAAGCCATTTTAACTTTTTATATCGTTCGACAAATATGCAGGAGCGATCGAAATAGGGAATAAAAAAGTTTTGTTTTCGTTTATAAGGAAGTACAAAATTATTAACAAATAAAAAAAGCTTCCCATATGATAGTGTTTGAAATAATATTTTAAACTTAAAAAAGTCATTTCAACGCTTTTGAACGTTCGACAAATATATAGAGGCGAGCGAAATGAGGAGTAAACAAAGTGATACTAATTAACTAGTACATGGCATTAATAATTTCAATAGGTTTTATTCGCTGCTAGGTTCTAAAAATGACGTGTTAGCACGGCGAACTACATAAAAAATATAAGAAGGGCAATGAAACCTGTTGAAAATAGCAATGAATAGGGATTTTAAGGAAGTAAGACAAAAAATAATTTAAAAAAAATAAAGAAATTGGCTTTACATCAACAAGCATTAAAGTAAGACAGCGTAATGGTCTTAATTTTGAATATAGAGATTTCGTTAAAAAGATATTTCAGTTTTGTAATTATAAAATAGTTTCTACTAGAAAAAATCTAACTTCTGGTTTCAGATTTTATCAAACGTTTAATTTTTTACTGAATTTCTAAATTTCCTTAAAATCGGCCATAAGGTTTTTTTGTTTCAGTGTCGAAACAATAATCAGTAAAAAATGCTAGAAGATATGGGCGACAATCTTTGAAAATAAATATCCAATAAATTTGCATACTTTCGTGACCTCTACCCCTTATTCAAAATCTGTGGATTCCTTTTCGGGAATTATTTATTGCAAATTAATTTTTCGTAAATGCCAGAGTTTTTAAATTTAAAAAATAATGCAGGGGGTTGTTTATTAACATACTGTTTCCAATATCTCGATTTCTGGTTTTAGATAAACAGTCTTATAAATGTAATTTTCAAAAATATTATTAGGACTTTCAATTTGCAAAAGATTGAAAGTTTGGCTAAAAATTCGGATTGGCATTAAGATTTCCTACAGGTTTAGAGTTTTAAAAAAACTACCCGATGACTGTTTAACAACTCTTTTACGAGATGTATTTTTCTTCTCTTCTATGCCTGTGTTGCCCGTTTTACGGAACCACAGTCATAGGGTACCTACAGTTCAACCTGCGCTCCAAACCGTGGAAAGCGTAAACACTTCTAACACGCAGGTAAGTTTAGGAAATATATAAATCATTACACTACATTACATTAACTGAAATCGTTAAAACCATTAAGGAAAAATTTTTTTGTTGAACATTTCTGTGTTTTTGGGAATTTGTCATTTGTATTCCCAAAAATGTTCCACGTAGAACAGGAGTTGAAATACCAGTAGATCTCTTAATTTTTATAATGCAAGTTTTGCTTAGTTTGGGCAAACCAATCTATTGAAATTAGTACGAAAATAAGATTAACATTATAAACTAGATTCGACATTTTTTTATGGGAATGTATTAAAACCTAAACTAAAATTACCCTAATTAATATAGCATGACACATTTTTGTTAAACAGCTTGAAACAATCACCCTGTACATCAGAATCTGATATTGAATATAATGTTACAGTCGTAATTTCAAATTAGTGTAAGATACTCACGGTGTGTGAGTTCACTTTTCTTTAATGAAAACCATTACAGTTATAACATAACACATGCGTAATTAATTATTGAAGTCTAAAGGCAACGGCCTAAGACACTCGCGTACAGGCTACAAAAGGAAACCATTCGAGTATTGTTCAATTTGTGTTCGAACACGTGCAGGATTGAAAACCATTAGGAGAGAGAACATTAAGTTAGCCATTGTTGCGCTTACCCGTGAAACTAATTTCTTTGCTGGGATGAATGATCTGTCCTTTCAATGGGAGGAAAACAAAAGGGATTTTCTGCGACGTCGAACCGCTGACGAATGGTGCCAAAACGCATTCTGAAACAGAAAGAAGACTTGCTATAAATATTACAGTATGCGAACAGAACAGCGAGTGTTCCTAAATGAAGGATGTTATACAGATAGTTCATAAATATCAGAATTTACTATTATTAATTGCACAGTAAAGGGTTTTCACAAATGAATAGATATTTATGACGCAATCTCTTTGTTGTAGTGTATATAAATTATAGATAACCAACTACAAGCTACGTGAAAGATTTATAGGAGAGTTAATAATTCTGCAGATATTTGTGCAGCATTATGTGACAAGTACTGTATGACAATAATGCGTAAACAAACGCTAATGTTAAAATACTGTTAAAACTTTTAAATCTAACCTGCAGAAGTTTAACTTTAAGTCAATGCATAATCTAAATTTCGCCAGCCGTTTAATTTTAATCGTAGCAGACAGCAACTGTCTCCTGAGCGCCATTAAATTTCCATTGCTTAATCTTACTATACTAATATTCATGGAGCGTGTGTTTCATTATCCAACAACTCATGTTAGAATATAGTTTCGACGAGCACTTCCCATTTAATCTTAGCAAAATTGCGTGTTCTCGGAAGAAATTACTAATTAGGCATCAGAATTTCAGAGAAGTGCATATTAAACAGTTATGCTTTGTTTTAATGTTATACAATACACTAGTGGAATTAATTCTGGACACTTTGAATGAAAATTTGAACTAATTGATATATGTGCAGGAAATTTATATTTTCCTACACTAAATTGATACTGTAGTATTTTTCGGAGCCGGACATTAGGGCGCGGCCGTTAGGGCGCGGCCGTTAGGGCGCCGCCGTTAGGGCGCGTGGACGTTAGGGCGCGGACCGGTAGGGCGCGTGGACATTAGGGCGCCGACCGTTAGGGCGCCGGCCGTTAGGGCGCCGACCGTTAGGGCGCCGACCGTTAGGGCGCGTGGACATTAGGGCGCGGATGCACAATAAAATGGCTTAAATATTCGCTTAATATGCAGTTTAAATGAAATATATGCAATATACACAAATTACATATTAAAAAATTAACACTCCTAAATAATATAGATATAAAAAAAGAGACGTTTAAACATTAATAGTTTATTTCCTAAATAAATAGCAGTATAGAATAGGTTTATAAACTACAGATAAATTAAAAACGCAAAAAAACATTATTTAAATTACATTTTAATTATCGACTGAAACAATAAGCAATTAAATATTTTTCCATATTCTCCATTAAGAAAGATTGGCGCCTATCGCTTAATACATTTTTATAAGCAGAAAATGAGCGCTCAACATCATATGATGTAATTGGCGAGTATTTCAATTTGCTTACAAGCAATGGATCAATATTTACAGCTTCATTCGAAATTTTAGATCCATTAAGAACTTCATATATGTGCTCGTAACCGGGATTGTTTTTTAGAACAGAAGAAAATTTTTGTGTTATGATTTTACCGGTTTCAGAGGGTACTGCTTGCTTTACATTTTTCTTGCAATTTTTCTACCATATGTAGGGATTCCGTTAAAGGCAAACTAATGGTTTTTAATGTAAATTAATGTAAATTTTTTTTTACCGGAACAAAACATGAAAAATGTTTCTCCAAAAATAGTTTTTTACATTCGTTTATCGCAGCACAATCTGCTTCAAAATCTGTTATAAACTTTTTAAGATCTTGAAAATGTTCTGCATAAAACATGACTGCGTACCTCATCTGGTAATACAGGTTCTGGGGGCAATGGAAGATTTGGAAAACGTTCTTTGTATCTTTGAAGCCCTAACGGAGCTTTAATAAACAATTTTTTCATATTTGATATCAGGCTATTTACAGTTTTATAGTGTTCGCGAATAGTTTCCCCCACCCTCTTAATATCATGAGCTAAGCAGGTCAAGTAGATTAAATTTGGAAAAAATATTTTTAAAGAGTTACCCGCCTTCACCATATACGACGCAGCATCGGATAACATTAAAAGTAAATTTTCGGTAGGTATCTGTTCCGGTAGAAACAAATTTGAC
>JABXWE010004624.1:0-41692 GCA_014611495.1 Limonius californicus | reverse complement strand
TATAGTAATTATTCTGCTCGTTAACATAATCTTTCAAATATGCTATTTGTAAACAATACTGTTTTAACTTTCAGTAGAAGCCTAGAAATTTTTATTTCGTAATAATACATTTTCATAAATAATCATTACAAATAAAATAAAATAAATATTTTTTCAATTAAATGATTTTAATAAAATGTGTTTTATTCGAAATTTACAGGTACCTACATCATTATCATTTTCAGGAAAATTAATCAAAATCAGCACATTTCAATTTTTTAGAAATATTGATAATAGTTTATGATACTAAATAAATAAATGAGCTTAAAACAGTTTTCCACGTTTCATGGTTTTTAGTAAATAAATCAACAGCGATCAATTGTAGAATCGGTGAATTTTCCTTTCGACGAATTGCGAGTCGGTGAATTTTCCATGCGACAAATTTACCAGTCGGAGAATTTTCCAGTCGGTGAATCTACCAGTCGGTGAATTGTTGTCGGTGAACTTTCCGTCGGTGAATTGCAGTTTACTTATATGTTTAAAGCGGAAAGTATATGAACAATGTGTGGTGCCTGTGATTACTTATGCAGCCGATACTTTAACCCTGACAAAGAAAACTGCAAACAAACGAAGGGTAACAGAAAGAGCTACGGAAAGAGCAATTCTTGGTATAACAATTAAAGACCGAGACACAAACGGCTGGATACGACAAAGAACTAAAATTCAAGATATAGTCACAAAAATAGCTAGATTAAAATGAAACATGTGGCGAGAACAAAGGATAACAGATGGACAAAGAGGATACTGGAGTGGAGGCCTAGAGAATCAACAAGAAGCAGAGGACGATCGCCTACAAGATGGACGAATGATTTGAAACGATTAGAAGGAAATTGGATGAAGGCCGCACAAAACAGAACATAATGGAATAACATGAAGGAGGTCTATGTGCAGCAGTGAGCACAGGATGACTGACTGATGATGATTACTGATGAATCGCAAGGGATTTAAAAATGTTTTATTTACGGTGATTAAAAAAAATATTGAAGACGAAAAGTTTCGTCAAGATAAGGTAAAACGGATAGATCTCATTCTGCATCCCCTCCTCACACAATCTTTAGCCAATGGCCGGTAGGTTGGTAGTGGTCGGGATGGAAGTGAAATGATGATGTGGAGGGCAAATAATGGGGAATCAACCTCAAACTACAGACACACGATATTGATTTGAATTTCTCGTTTGGGGCTCAAATAATTCGAAAAAGTATAACAACAGCTTAAGATTTAGCTTGAACGTTGATCCACTTTAGAATATATAGGTTTGTCATTCATAACGAAAAAATAGTAAAAACTTTGGATATATAAGTATTTATCGTGGTAGGATAAATGGAATGTTTTGGATTCGTGTTTTCTTCAACGCCGTTTTGCGGTAGATGTCAACGCGTTAGACTACGCTGGGTCCTGGGTTCAATTCTCAGTACCGGAACATCAGATTTTTAACAATCGTTCTCCCTCGCAAGGCAATGGCAAACCTGCGAGGTATTCTGCCTAGTAAATCTTCTCTGGTGTAGAAGTCTACCCATGATTTGTGGCCTACATTGCGCTGTGTGTCCTCAATGTTTGTGGTACTTTAAAACGCACAACCTAGGCGTAGGAAAGAGGATTGCTACGTCTCATGAGACAAAGCACTCAAAGAAAAAGAATTCCCCTCAACCACTGAACGACTGGAATGTTGGGATGGAGGTATTATCTTTGGAGGTGATATTACCGTCACGTAACATTAGATGTCACACAGTAGAATATAAAATAGTTAAAATACAGATCTTTACTTTCTGCATTACCGGTAGTAATCCATTAAAACGGAGATTTAGTCCTTGGCAGTTTATTATGCAAACATCCATATTCAATTTTCTATCAAACCTTCAAGTAAGACGAGTGGTAGAGGATGGATTGAAAACGCTTCTTTTTAGCCCTCTTCGTCAAACAAACCCAAACAATCGACTGAAAAGGACGGAACGTTATCGCACAAGACATGCGAACGAATTAGTTTGTGATTATCGTTAACATATACAAACCAGAAGTATTCAACGGCAAACAGATAAAAATTGTATTTACATCAATTTATCATTTTTTCTGACAAACTCAGGTTTACGTCTGAATTCATCTGAACACATCAGAATTCATGTTGTACATTGCTGTCTCCCGACTGAATATTCAGGTTATTGAATTTGAGGGAACTTTGGCAAGGCTGGGGGTTGCGCTTGTCAAAAGTCATGACAACTTCGTTGTTTTGCCATTAGAAGTTTGCGTAGCAATTTTGAGTTCCGGGTTCGGAGGTGCCGCACATAATTCCAGCCAATTTGTTTCCCAAATCCCGCTTAAACCACGTGTAGACGGCAGACGAAGGAAGATGGATAAAAGCGCCAACCGGGACCAAAGGCATCTCTAAGACACGGTAAACCTATGTTTGTCCTTAAATAAATACACTTATGGAACGTTTTAAACGTAACTTTACAGTTTAGTCTTTAAGCGTAATCTGCAAACGCAGAATGTAATAATGTCAGCTTAATAACTCCAGAAAGATGAGGTATAACGTCCTCGGGCCCTGCTTTTAGGTCTACTCTTCGATGCTGAAAGCCGAATATTAACGCAATTAACAAACCAAGTAAGAAATTGCCAGAATTTCGGCATTAAAATCCCATTTGCGGGCGAGGAATTTTAGAGTCGCCTCTTATGTGCGGTACACGAAACAAAATAACGAGATTGGCAACCGCAGGACTTTACAAGGAGTTTTGCCGGAAGAAAAATTTAGGGATAACTTCATGTTACTTTATTGTATTTTAACGTAGTCATAATAGAGTCTCGAGTCAGCAGGTTAAATTTGAAAATACTGAAAATTGGAGAGATAACATTCCAGGTTTAATAAAGACTACAAAAATCCACTCCACTGGCAGCTTTTGAAGCAGTTTTGTTATGTCCATTTGTTTTGTCAGTTATTATTATTTCCCGAATACAGTTTGGTGTGGACCTTTTTTTGTTATCGTGTAGAAGTGCCGATTAGTATTTTGTCTACGCGCTTGACTTGGAATTTTCTTGCCCATGGAGTCCTACGTGTTAAATTGTTCTAGAATTCTTACACCATATTTCGCAATATGATGAAATATATCTGCTGCTGGATATTTTCATTCGTTTTTCTCTTTAGTCAAATTTAACATCTTCTTAGGCCCGGTTGCTTGCGATAAGAGCCGAAATCAAATACAGTAGGGGCGGTTTGGGTTTTCGATGGGTGTCTATCGCGCGATTTTCATATCGCTGTTTTCACCGTGGGGCGAACAGAACCATCGACAAGTGTCGGATTTAAAGAAACACGCTGGAATTTTAACCCTTGGAGGGCAATTCATTGCGAATTTTCCGATCGTCTTTGGCGGATTATTATCGAGCCCATTTCCTGTCCCTATGGATGTGCCGTTGCTGCAACAAACTAGAAAGTTTATGCTGCGAATATTTCGTTTCGAAATTTCCCTAAGAACGTCTGCTTTTTTCCGAACGTAAGAATACCCTAAATTGTGCCTGCCTCTCTCTCTCTCTCTCTCTCTCTTTCTCTCCCTCTCTTTCTCTCTCTCTCTCTCTCTCCCCCTCTACTCCCTACCGAAGAAAACAAAGGTGAAATAAACTGTTTTTGTGTTGTGCAAACGTTTTCCAAGTTTCATTTTCAAGTTTCAAGTGCCGAACCTTTTTTTTTTATGCGAAATAAAGCAACCTTCAGTCGCCAGTTCTTTCTTCTTTTGGTTAACTGTAAAGTGTAATTGTATTAAATTGTAAACACAGACGCCACTGGCTGCGTAGATCTGTTCTAAGAAATTAATTATCGCAAGCCACTGACGGCGAGCCTCAGTTCGAACGTTCCAACAAAATCTTGTGTTAAGCTATAAGTATCATCATTGTCAATGTAGTATTTGTTTTTGTATTGTGTAACCTATTTCAAATATTTGAATTATATTTGTCTTAAAAATTTACCCTTCTTTTATTTCTGTGTATTTTTTACTTTATTGTGTGCAAGAACTTTGCAAGCTTTATATGCAAAAGGAGGCACAATAAAGGTGAGTCTGATTCTCGACAGCTGCTGGCTTCTCGGCCTTCCATGAGAACCTGCAATCAGCTGTGATTTGGAAGGTGGCGCCCGCTAATTTTTACCTATTCTGTACACAACTTTTTCCTTTTTCCATCTCTTCTTGTTGCGAGTCGACGAAAAAGCTCGTTTGACCCGTAACAAGATTTTTCGCTTCACGTCGGTTCAGCACTTGAAACTTGAAAATGAAACTCGGAAAAAGTTTGCACAACACAAAAACAGTTTATTTTACCTTTGTTTTCTTCGGTAGGGCGTAGAGCGAGAGGCAGGCACAATTTGGGGTGTTCTTAGGTCGGAAAAAAGCAGACGTTCTTTGGGAAATTTCGAAACGAAATATTCGCTGCAAAAACTTCCTAGTTAGTCGCAGGAACGGCACATCCAGAGGGACAGGAAATGGGCTCGATAATAATCCGCCAAAGGCGATTGGAAAATTCGCAATGAATTGCTTTTCAAGGGTTAAAATTCCAGCGTGTTTCTTTAAATCCGACACTTGTCGAGGGTTCTGTTCGCCCCATGGTGAAAACAGCGATACGAAAATCACGCGATGGTCACCCATCGAAAACCCAAACCGCCCCCACTGTATTTGATTTCGGCGCTTGTCGCTAGCAACCGGGCCGAAGAAGATGTTAAATTCGACTGAAGAGACAAACGAACGAAAGTATCCAGCAGCTGAAATATTTCATCATATCGCGAAATATGGTATCAGAATTCTAAAACAATTTAACACGTAGGACTCCAAGGGTAAGAAATTTCCAGGTCAAGCGCGTAGACAAGATATTAATCGGTACTTCTACATGATAACAAAAAAAGGTCCACACCAAACTGTATTCGAGAAATAATAATATTGTAATCGGCTTAAGAGCGGCAATTAAAATATGATTTTAATTTAGATGAAGTGGCAAAACAAATGGAAATAACAGTTTTATTGAATTATTAATATTGATCTAAGTAATAATATGTTTACATTGGGTAAAAGAATTTCAGTAAATCTTTGACAAACGTAGCGTTTTACGTCTACATGATAATATAATATATAATAATATATGTTTATTAAAAAATTACTTTATCGCAGCTTTATTTTAATTTCATTCCACCGAATCAAATTAAGAGCTAATCTTGCCTAACTTTGCTGAATCTATGATAACTATAGTTTGTTTTTTTTAATAACCAATTTGAAATTGAGTATACGGGGTCCATCCACTGACAAGTGTATAATGTTCTTCATCTGACACTTAGACCACAAACCCAAGGTAACAGCTTCAAACTACTACACTACCTCAGCCCCCCTTACTATAATTCATCTCCATAAAGATTTTATATGGCCATAAGAAGACGAAACGTAGGAGGATATATTTTTTGGATGAATTTTATTCAGGTAGTTTTTTCGAATTACTTCTGGACTAAACTTTTCCGCCAACGCGCCAAACCACACTTGAGAGTAACACTGTCGTCCATAAAATACTTTTATTTCTAGGCTATTTATAACACAACCAACACCTAAAATCAATCATTCCTGACCTAGCAACCCCCCTAACTATAGTATCTCGGATTGAAATCCGTTTTGGTTTTTCCTAATTAATGTTTTATATCATAAAGCATTAATGGGGTGTGCTGTATAGTTTCACATTTGCTTTATACCCACATTACATCTGTTCGCAGGCAAACCAATATGTTTTTCTGCGTATCAAGAAAAATTATTTGAGCAAATGAATTTCGGCGAACATTTCGACGGGATGGAGATAAATTTTCGACTTAGGGCGGCTGCTTCGTTTCAGTTTTCCGATTACGACTTCAACAAATATTAATTTTGGGCCTTAGAGGGAGAAATCCCCTTGCATCTGTTATACCTTTATTCCGGCGTCTCGCACCTTCTCTTCGGATTTGATTGGGCGTTGCAAACTTCATATCCTACGCACTGTTTAATAAAACAAAGGATAATTGAAACCGCCATTGTAAATCGGGGTGTATTTGAAAAGTTTTGCGTGGGTCTCATCGAAATTTTGCTTTCGCCTACAATGTTTCGCTTTCTGTAATTCGTTTTCCTGGGACAACCGTTATTTTAATAAACCTCGCGATCAATTAGCTTTAAGAGGGCTATTTTCTGCGAATACACATTTTGGAGTTAATGACGAGGAAAATTTACACCTGTTTTTGTTTGAAGCTCGTTTTATTTGTGTGTACTTTAAAATTGACATTGTTTGATTAATTATCATTTGTAAATGAGGTTCTCGTATAAATAAACCCGAAATGGATTAATTTGGAGAGATGTAGGAAGCTCCAGTTCCATTTCAATTTGATGTAATCAGAAAGGATCCCGGAGCATGTCATCCCTCATCCATTTACCTTATCGCTATCGCATAATTATTTTCACCCTCTGCTGGACAGGCTTTTTAAAGTAGACTGCAAATAATGTCCACTAACAATCACTAACATTAATGGTTGCGCGCATTTTGTTGGATGCACGACAGCTCACTAATGAAATCCCCTTCACACCGACGCCATAATTAAACCACTCAATCAGAGTAGGCCTTGGCCTCAACAAAATTTAAATTTCGATTAGCTTAATCGTCCCAGTTATTTCAAAATCAAATACAATTCGTGATTCCGCTCGAATTTCGCGAGAATCAATATGAAGAACTCCATGAACTTTGTATAGGTCATCGAGTCAAAGGAATCAAAAGCCATCAATTCTGATTTATGCTATCCAGAACCTTTTACTATATTTCATTGGCCGCTTCTATTTTAACCTCTGAACTCGCCATCCCCTATTTTGCGGAATTTATAAGTCTTTTAAGCTGTCGCAAAGCTGCCGCCTCCGTGGTATATGCGTTTAATATTGAAGGGTTTTCAAAAATAGTAACTGGCGAGTTATATTTGGACAAGGGTCTGAAACCTTTGGAACAGAGACGTTTTTTACGTGAAAATGGCAGTTATACTGGCTTGCGACCGTGACCCATGGACGTTTAGTAACAAAGTGATGAGGAGCCAGACACGAAACGCTTTCAGAGTCAATTTATAGTTTTTGAGCCAAAGAGACGGCTAGATTTTTGAGTAAATCCGAATGGGGTTTAACGTGATTAAAATGTAAGCTGGTTGTGCACAGAATATCTTCAAAATGATTAATAAGCTAAGCATATGTGTTTTTCTGCAAATAAGAATTTTTGGAGCAAATCAAATCGTGTTATGTATAGCAGAACATCATTCACCAACAATTCTATAAAATGTTTGACATACAATTTTGTCTTCTAGTGTCAATTGCATATTTTCAGGAAAAACTTAATAATAATATTGTTAGAGCAGTAGTGGCTTCAGACGAACGTTTATCGTTTTAGAAACAAGTACCTGCCGAAGAATGTCCGACAAATTTAGCAGCCAAAAGTAATCACAATCACATTAAATGAAATTTACTAAAAGAAACAGTTTAATACCTATTATTTACGAAATGCAGTGCACTTAAAACGTGTTTTTTTAAATACTGTTATGTGATTTTCAAATTTGCCGCTACACTTGAATTAATTTCTTAATTTGTTTGCCGCTTCGTTAGGAATGAATATCGTTATTTTAATTGTAGTCTTATTTTGGGTTACCATTTTCGCTATTTTGTTTTGTCTTTCGAAGTTCGAGATATGTTAATAGTTTCTTTGTGTGAAAACTGCAGACTCTTGTTTTCTTCCGCGCTAGACCTTGAACGCTTCCTGGAACTCGGAGTGTTAAAAACAAATTCCTTCTAGAACTTCTTGTGTAACATTTTGTAATGTGTTGCAACCTTTTGAGGGGGTGCTGCTCCCGTTGCGCTTTTAATTCAGTCAGCCTTAGATCTCCGCTAGACTCCGGTCTTCGAAAATACCATCAATCGAGGGCCGTTACAAAAGTGGAAGTCAGACCTTCGAGACCGACGGGTACCGTGGCAGATCGTTTCCTTTTTCTTCGCGGCGCTTTTGCTATCCTACGTTTTACCGTACCGTTTTTGTTTGCTGTAGAGCAAAAGTAAATCGACTTACCGTCGGATATATATATATATATATAAGCGGTACGCCTTGGTTTTGGACAATTAAAGATTATAATTGCCCCTGTCGAATTTAGTTCGGATCTTTGTGATGTAAAAAGGAAATAAAGAAATCGTGCAAGTGTTTTGCTGGAATTTGGTTCGTTCCCGTCGTCCGAAAAAGCCTCGCTTCTGTCTCCACGCTAGCCGGCCTAGTTGAAACCAGCTTGGCCCTCTCCAGGGACGTAACAGCTACATCGCTCCCAACGCTGCCCCGAAGAACGTTGTCCTCCTTCGCTTATTTTTTTGGAAATCGCCGTCTTATTGTGCTTGCCTCGCTTTAAGCCATCCACCGGAAGTTCAAGGTAAAAACTAAAGTTTTGTGTTTTGTGAAGCGAAAGCCTACGTGCAACTTGCAAAATTTAATATTATTGAATATTTTTGTACCTGGAAACAGGAAGCGACCTTCAGTTGTGGACTGTATTCGAAGTATAAAGTATGAGAGAAATTTTGTTTTATATGTTGTAATTTTCCTGTAAGCTTGCGTCGGTGGCTGTGTGGTCGGTTGGACCAAATACGTGCACCGACGACGCTAGCTCGTTTGTTTGAACGGTCAAATTAGGCTGTTGTAATTTTATAATTATCAAATCACTCATGTCATTTTTTTTTGTTGTACCATTGTTACTAAGAGTTTCATTATATGTGTTTTAAAATTTACTGCCTCTTTTATTTATGTGTACTCTGTATGTGTTTATGTAAAAATTTTGCAAGCTTCAAATATATATAGGTGGAGGCACAATAAAGGTAGGCTTCCTTCCCGTGAGCTGTTTGGCTTCTCGGCCTTCCACGAGGATCTACTCAATCAGCTGGACTTGGAAGGTGGCGCCCACTTATTTTGACTCGCCCTGTACATAACTAAAGATTTTCTCCCATAAGCAATTTTCACGAACTTCCCCTACTCCTCTGAGCTAAGCTGTAGGCCCTTTTCTATCACACGTAGACATTGTTACGTGTGGTGGAGCATGGTGGAGTTAACGTATATTCAGTACCAGCTACACCAAGCTACGCTGCTGCAAGTATACGACGTATAGTACTATGGTAGACACAAAGTCTAAGGAAAACACTCATTCTTTAATTTTGTGTGGAATTTCGCGTACTTCGAACAGCCGCTTAATTGGGTCAAAATGTTTTAGTCGCCATGTATCCTGATTAAGCGGAATCGACTGTAATTGATAATTTGGAATTATTGCTACCGAAGAGTAAAAAATCGTATACGTTTTGGTTTTCGGATCAACAGCGTCTTGAGATGTTGAATTTGCCGTCAAAAATCTTAACAGTTTTAATTTACACATTCTTAAAATGTGGCGGAGGAAGTATAGGTTTCGGAAAGAGACTATGCCTGCTTTATGCTTCATAAATATAAATACTCAAGAATATGCCCCAGGTCTAGCTCAAGAATATCTACGGCTCCAGTATACGTGTCGAGTAAGTTTTCGCATTCGGACAGCGTCATTTCATTAAATAAATTGAATTCGCCACAACTTAGTAACTGCTTCTATAAGTTTATGTTTCAACATTTTGCAACTGACGCTTAGTAATCTCTTGTCAGTTTTTACGCCTTCGGGGAATAGAACTTTTCCATTGAAGTTATTTTCACTGCAAAACGAAAACAATGCCGCTCTTCGCGACCTAAATTTCAGTTGAATTTTATGAAAGAGTCATTGAAACATTTACAAACAAGGGTTTTGAAACTTTTTATATTAAATTTGAAATGAAACCTTAATGTGTGTCTGAATTAATTTCATTAGACGTGAAATTTAACAAACTCCGGCTTTTATAACCCGTTTCGTATCTGACGACCTAAGATAGAGAGATATATCGCCCACGAGCTTTTAAACATTTTGCATGAAAGCTCTGGTTACGACTCAAAAAATAAAAGCCTTCAGCTATATAGTCTTTTTATACTCTAACAAAAAATAACGGACGTAACGACAATTTATCTAACTTGTTCACGGCTAACGTTGTGTGCCTACTTCTATCAAACCGCAATATTAAAGGCATGGAAAAAATTACAGCGTCGTACGCCCGAGTAAAATAATCACGAGCGCGCGTATTTACTCAATTTTCTTATTTGAATAAAATATGAAGAAAGACATTTGTTGTTCGTTTCCGTTGCTTTGTTTGTTGTACTTTAATAAAATAATAATGAATTTAAAATTAGAATTTATGCAAAAATCCAAAGGGAAAACGAAAATTCTGATAAATGGAATTGCATATTGGATTAGCATGGACTAGTTATTTGCTCTTCAAGTGGCGGTAAGTGTATTTTTTTACGAGATACCGAGGATAGAAAAGAAACTTACCCACGCGTTGCGCGTTACATTTTTCTCACTACCAATACTACATGGAGAGCTACAAGAAACCTAAAGAGGCCTAAAACACAAGCACCACCTATTAGAAAAGAAGATGGCTCTTGGGCCAGGGAGAATGAACAAAAGGCAGAACTATTTGCGGAACATTTGGCTAATACTTTCCGGCCGTAACCCCATTAAACTGCCGAAGAAAACATACTAGCACCTAATAACGAAGATGAAACCTCAATTACATTGGTTACACCAACCGAAGTTTCAAAAGAAATAACTAAAAACATTAGTTCTAAGAAAGCATCAGGATTTGATCTTATAACCGCTAAATCTTGAAAGAGCTCCGAAGAAAAGGAATTGTTAAACTAACGTACCTAATCAATGCAGCATTTCAGCTACGACATGTACCTATGCAGTGGAAGGTAGCAGAGGTGATAATGATTCCGAAACCTGGCAAACCACCAAATGAGAAAACATACTACCGGCCAATCTCGCTTCTTCTTCTTCATCAGTTAGCCTCTCTCCATCGATTCGATGCAGGCCTCTTTCATGTCTTTCCAATTTTCTCTGTTCTGGGTTCTTTGGTACCAGTTCAGCCCTGCGTATCTTTTCAGGTCGTCGTATCAACATATCGGGGGTTTTCCTACGCGTCTTCTCTCTCCCCAGGGTCGCCATCTTGTTATTTTACCGCTCCACTTATCACTATGTCGAGCAACATGTCCAGCCCCCTACCACTTAAGGGAACATATTCTCTGGGTTATATCACTAACTTTAGTGCGCTGCCTTATCCATTGTTTGGTTTTATGGTCTCTAAGTGATATTTCCAATATTTTTCTCTCAATTGCTCTCTGATGTACTTGCATTGTGTTTAGTATTCCTTTTTTTAATACTCAGGTCTCACATCCGTAAGCGGTAAAAGGGATGATACACTCATTACAGATTTTTGTTTTAATCTTGTTGGTAATTTCATTTTCATCACATAATTTAGTTTTCCGTAGGCTGTCCAGCTTAGCTTATTCTTCTTTTTACTTCTGTATCCTGACTATCCTTCTTGAGCGTTATTTCTTGCCTTACGTATATGTAAGCGTCCACTATGTTAACATGTTTTCCTTCTACAATTAATTTTTTTTTTGTGTTCATTTATTAATTACAATCTGTCAGTTACAATGACAATATGTAATTTTTGTTGAGCGAACATAGTTTGAGGGAGGGATCGTTCTTTAACGGCCCTCCTGTGTTTACTTAAATACTGTAATAAACTGGTAAAATATAATATGAAATATAATGTAGTAACAATATATTACTAGAATCTGAAGGGTAAGTCGAGCGGATTTATTCTTTTAAGTCGATTTATTTGATCACTGTTGTCTAAGATATTAACTGCTAACGGGTTTGGGTGCACTTCTAGTTTATGCAGATGTTTTTCACTGAACTTCACAATTTCTTCCTTGACGGTGGGCACTTTTAGGTCGTTACGGATTTCAACATTAGGGACATAGTACGGGGCGTTGGTTATTAAGCGTAGAACTTTTGATTGGTACCTCTCCAGGATATCGATGTTGGATTTTGCGGCAGTTCCCCATAGCTGAATTCCATACGTCCATATGGGTTTCAGTACTATTTTATATATGAGGAGTTTGTTTTGTAGCGATAATTGTGAGTTTCTTCCTAGTAGCCAATAGTGCTTCCTTAGTTTTAGTCCAAGTTGAGCCCTCTTCTTCCAAATATGTGTGCGCCATGTAAGACTTTTATCCAGGTGTACGCCTAGATATTTAACATCATCTACCTGTGGGAGTGGGTGTCCGTTCATGGTTACTTGTGGAGATTGTCCTCGGCATTTAGTGAATGTTATATGGGCGGATTTGTTCTCATTTACTTTAATGCGCCACCTTTGCAGCCATTGTTGTATTCTGTCTAGATTCGTCTGGAGTTGTTGTACTGCAGCGACTGGGTCTGAGTGTGATGAGAGAATGGCTGTGTCATCTGCATATGTAGCTGTGACTATGCTATTGCTGGTGGGTAAGTCGGAGGTGTAAATAAGGTATAATGCGGGCCCCAGAACACTTCCCTGTGGTACGCCGGCGTTTGCTTGGTATAGCTCAGTTTGTTCTTCGTCGAGCTTGACCTGGAAATACCTTTCTTCTAAGTACGACTTTAGTATGATATAATATGGATACAATTAATGTATTTGAGTTTGTTTGTTGGTTTATCATGATTTTGGTTTTGTTTGTATTCGTTTCAAGGCCGATTTTCTTTGCTTCCAAGTTCAGTTCTTTTAACATTTTTTTTTAGTTCCTCTTTGTCCTGCGTAAATATGATAACATCATCAGCAAATCTCAAGTTGTTTAGTTTTTCTCTTTGTATCGGGACTCCTCGTTGTTCCCAGTGGTGATTCTTGAAAACTTCCTCCAATACCAGCGTAAATAGTTTTGGCGATATGATGTCGCCGTGTCTGACTCCTCGTTGTAATTTAATTTTATCTGTTGTTTCGTGAGTTTTTATTCTAATTGTTGCTTTATTGTAGGTGTATTTGATTAGGTCTATATACCTCTGGTTAATTCTGGCATTTCTTTTTTCACCTACTACAAAGTTTGCTAGCATATCACTTCTCTTGTTTCTTGTCTCTAAACCAAATTTCCCTAATCGGTACAAGATTAGGATGCCCCGAACCTGAAACAAGTGTTCAGGATCGGGGCATTCTAATTTTGTACCGATTTTTGCGTTAAAAGCTCCCCCAATTATTGTATATATTGTTTTATGTTCTTTTATGCTTTTAGTCAGGTCTTCGTACAATATTTCTATTACCTCATCTACTTGTTTACTGGTTGGTGCATAAATCTGTATAAATTTCAAGGTTATCGTACTATTAATTTTCAGTGTTATGTATATTATTCGATCCGAAACAATCTGCATTTTACTAATATAAGGGACCCATTTTTGTGTATTAGAATACCGACTCCCCACATGCTTCTGTCTTCATCCCCTTTATTAAGTAATACATGTCCTGTTTTAAGTGCAATACATTCTTCTCCTTTCCTTCTGGTTTCTGCAATACCTAGGATGCCCCAGTTTATTGTATTAAGTTCGAATTCTAATTCTGTTAGTCTTTCCTCATTTTCAATTGATCTTGCGTTGTATGTTGAAATATATAGCTGGCAGCCTGTCGGTACCCAGGGAATCTTAGCACCCCCTGCTTGGTGAATTGTCTGACCGCTGCCTTGGCCAGGGTTACCCAAGCTGCTGGAGACTGGGGGCCCTTGTTTAATGGTTGTCATGACATGAAAAGTTAATAGCCATAACCTTCCACGCTGGCTAGGCGGGTTGGAAGATGGTTAGAAGAGGGAATGGGAATTTAAGTGGGTGGGGAAGGATTAAATTGCTGAAAGGACAGGCTTCCCCTGGACTACGAGCTGTGGGGACAACATGAGCTAGCGTCGGCAGGTTCGCTAAATCTTGAAGCAGACCTGTATTTCACCGGGATCGTGAAGTAGTGCCTACCCGCTACCGGTCAGTAATCTCGCTACGGCCAACGTTATCGAAATTATTTGAGAAATTACTCTTGAAAGGACTCAAACCGATCACCGAAGAAAAGAAACTGATACCAAATCATCAATTTGGATTCAGAAACAAACATTCAACGATTGACCAGGTTCATAGAACAATAACTACAATCGAAAGAACATTAGAAGAAAAGAAGATCTGCTCCATCATATTTCTGGGCGTTGCGCAGACGTTCGATAAAGTCTGGCACGAAAGACTGAAATATAAGACAGATACAAGCTTGGTTAAACAAGATAGCCAACTACTTAAACTACATATTAAATAGACACTTCAGGGTAAAACACGAAGATAGCTACTCAGAAATGAAAGAAATATCCGCTGGAGTTCCACAAGGGATCGTACTGGCCCCATTTCTGTACCTCCTCTATACTAACGACATACCAGATAAGGAGGAAACTACCAATTGTCACCTTTGCCGACGACACTGCCATCATAGCGGTAGGAGACAGCATGGAAGAAACAACAAACAAATTACAGGCTGCCACAGATAAGGTCAACAACTGGACCAAGAAGTGGCGAATGAAAATTATCGAAGAAAAATCAATGCATGTAAACTATACCAAGAAAACGTTACCCCACGGAAATAATGCAAAATATCTAGGTACGACGCTAGACGCAAAACTGAGCTCATAAGAGTACGTCAAAAAGAAAAAAGAAGAACTCAACCTGAAGTTTAGAAAAATGTATTGGTTAATTGGAAGGCATGCTGAACTATCATTACATAACAAGCTGTTATTATATAAACAAGTGCTGAAACCGCTATGGACGTACGGAATGCAACTATGGGTATGCACCAAAAAAAGCAATGTATTAATGATACAAAGATTATAGAATAAAACACTACGAAGCATTGTTAATGCCCCGAGGTACATCCGGAATGACGACATCCACAAGCATCTAAAGATTGCTCCAGTTGCTGAAGAAATTCAGCAATTTGCGAAGAAACACGAAGAAAGGCTCCACCAGCACCAAAACGTTGAGATGCTACAACTTCTTGACAACACCCAACCAATGTGGCGGTTGAACAGAGTGAAACCGTTCGAACTTGTGTGTGAATAGTGCAAAAACAAAAAGCAGAGTAAACACGTGAGTGAAGTGAAACACAACATTCATGGAGCATATCCATAACACTGTTAAACATTATTATTAAAGATAAATTGTTAGATAAACCTAGTCTAGTTATAATTATCACCTAACAAGGCGCTAAAAAAAAACTACCACAAGAAAACTCATATTTAATAAAAATTGTGATATTTATATTCGTGACGGTTTAAAAAGTTATAATCTAGCATCCCTGAGTAACCAGCCTTCTTTTATTTTGGCAATCAGTCAATCAATCAATGTGCGGTTACTATGGTGCAGCAAACGCCAATGAAATTGACATAATGAATGGTGTAATTTCTGTTTCCATTAATGAAAATATTACTATATCATTTTCTTATATCCGTTGTAGGGGGTACCAAGCGCGGAAACTGACTTGCCGCTGTGAATCGTCTTTTCGTCCTCGGATACAGTGTGTTTGTGTTCAACTGATCCGTTTCTTAAGTCACCTGAATGTTCTACTTTCCATTATTGTCGACTTGTTGGCAATGTAATGTCAATTTACCAAGGTGGTAGTGGGAAATACAATTTTAGCTACGTACATTAAGACCAGGTTCCAGTAAAATATATACCTACCACAGCTTTGTCATACTTACGTTTGAGTTTTAGTACCCAGTATTATAACTTTTAATGTAGTCGTTACAACCCACGTCTGCTATAAACACACACGTGGTTTTATATGTAATTTTATAATAATAAAATAAGTACAGCGCAGTATTCTTTACGTGACCGCTAGCAGATTAATATTCATATTCTACTATCAAAGCTAGGAGAATTGTTAAATTTACATTACATGGAACTATCGTCATAAGTATTATAGTTCAAATAATCTTATTTTAATCGTTTAAACATCTTTAAATTATCAGAGAAATAAATGCAGTATAATTCCTATTGAACAAGATTGGGATCGGTTCCGGTAGACATGTATAAATATTATATTCTGTAGTTAATAATTGCGTGGTCAGTTACCGTTGTGAGATCCTATAGAGAGTTTCGAATATAAGACGTACAGAAAAATAATCAAAAGTAGGCCATTTAAGAAAACTCGCTTCATGTTGTAAAATTTTGCTTAGGGGTTAATACCGAAATTACCCGAAAAAACATACCCATTGTAGCGTATTAATCGTCAAATTGTAATAAACAATATTCCATTAAAATAAATAGCGTTTTGTCGAAAAATAAAACCAAATAAAAATTCGGGTAGTTTGATGCCGACACAGAGAATTACGCAAACAGGAACCGAATGCTCTGCCATGTTTATTTTCATTATTTCGCTGGACACCATCCGCGAGCTTGGCTAACGACCCTGTTGCTGACCTGATTTTGCTTATTTTTTGGGCCTTGCAGCTAACTGGATAACAGCGCGACTAGCAATAAAATTGTCTTGTTAAATACATATATACTGCTTTTGTCACCGAATAAATTGATATTTATTCTCTGGAACACTTAATAAAAGGGAAAAAAGAATTTTTGTTAACTTCGCGATTTTCAGTGTATTACATTAATGCAGGTTGGGCGGTAAAAATAAATAAGTAGTTTTTTTGGTTATTTGGGCCTTAAATAAACGAAACAGTTACTTAAATTGATTTAGTTAAAAAAGAACAGATCCGGTTAGAAAAGTAAACAACTAAGTATAATCAAAAGCTCTGGTCATTTAATTGCCATTACTGATTTTTACCTGTCGTCTGTTACATTTTAGATTTCTAGATGGTGTACTAGTCTAGCAGTGGTTTTGAAAGAAAATAAATGCGTGTAAAATGTGCTTTGAGTAGTTTGCAACTGATACTAATTTAGGGCAAACTGCACTGAATAGCTCTATGTAGTTTATAAAAATCATATTACTAAAACTTATGGGTATGCAGTTACTAAATCTTTGAATTATACTTTAATGGGGAAAATCAAAAATTTAGTATAAATTACGAATGCAATTATTACCAAATTCGAAGAAGGTTGTCGGACACATACAAAGAAGAGAACTAGTGGCGATGAAAGAGTAGATAAGATAAGATAAGATAAGATGAATAAGAAAGATCAGGTATATGGAGATATTAGTTAATTTGATATTAAAGACTGGAAGAACAAAATCAAGAATAAAAAATAGCGAAACAAAATATCACAATACACCTATAATATTTTTCATAATCATCTAAATTGATTGGCCTAGTAATGTAAGCTCGCGATTTCACATAACTGGATACAAAGTGGCCTTCTTCTTCTTATTTTTACCGCTGGAAGACTCTTAAGTAGGCTTGTGGAACGCCAATGGCCTGTCACAACATTCCGAAGAACTAAAAACATTTATCTCCAACTTTAACATTGACATCATGCTGATCTCTGAGACGCACTTTACCGAAAAAAGTCATTTAAGGATTCCTAACTATTCAATTTACAACACGAACCATCCAACCGGAACTGCACGAGGTGGAACTGTTATGATAATCAAAAACTTACTCAAACACTACCAAGCAAACGAATACAGCAAAGATTTCCTACAAGCAACCAGTGTGTCAATAGAAGATTCGTTTGGAAACTTAACTATATCAGCTGTTTATCTCCCCCCTAGACACGCAGTCATGCAAAACTTTTACCCTAGGACGACGTTTTATTGCAGGAGGTGACTATAACGCCAAACATACTATTTGGGGCTTAAGACTCTTAACGCTCAAAGGTAGAGAACTGTCCAAAACTCTAGAACGTAACAACTTGAAACATCTTTCTACGGACGAACTCACATACTGGCCATCTGACAGGAACAAACTGCCCGATCTAGTTGATTTCTGCATCACCAAAGGTATCTCATACGACTGGCTAAATCATGTTTCGATCTATCGTCAAATCATTCCCCAGTCCTGATTACACTAACTACAAAAGCGGTAAACAAAAATAAAGAATCAAGCATAGGTAATAAACATACGAACTTGGACAAATTCTAGTAGATGAAAACTTAACCCTAAAGTCCTGCTCAAACCTAAAGACGATATTGAAGAAGCTGTCAAGCATTTCAACGATTCGATACAAATGGCGGGTTGGAATGCAACCCCAGAAAAAGCACCACATTCCATAACGTACGACTGCTTCATATTAATTAAGCGTAAAATTGAGGAAAAACGAAGGTTAAGAAGTCAGTGGCATAGACTGAGAACTAAGGAAAGTAAACATTACTTAACAGAGCAACGTACGAGCTAAAAGAACTGCTTAACAACAACCAAAATGAATGCATTGAAACATATCTGAAAAGCCTTACTCCTACTGAAGCTACTGACTACTCTCTATGGAGGACAACAAAAAAATTAAAATAAGTTGAAAAAGCCTCTCCTCCCATTAGAACATCACAAGGAATTTGGGCGAGAAGCAACGAAGAAAAAGCACATGCCTTCGCTGAATACACGACAGAAGTTTTTCAACCTCATCCCTCAGAAAATGAACCCGAAGAGGAAGATTATCTTATCCAAGCATTAGAAACACCCTATCAACTCGAACCACCAGTCCATCGCCTCAACTCATTGACTCCCTAAATGCTAAGAAAGTTCCGGGTTATAACTTGATTACCGGCAAAATTCTTAAAGAATTACCTATCATTGGAATAAGGTTTCTCACTCAGTTGTACCATGCAGTTCCACATACAGGGTTCTTCCCGGCACAGTGGAAAGTGGCACAAATCATCCTCATCGTCATTGGGACTTTAACGATATTACAAATCATCCTTATACTAAAACCAGTAAAACCCCCCAACGAGCTCAAATCTTACAGACCAATTAATAAGCCTTCCTACCTAGGGTTTCCAAAGTTTTCGAAAAGCTTTTACTAAAGAGGCTCCTTCCAACCCTCGAGGAAAATAATTCAATACCTAACCACCAATTTGGCTTCAGACAGATGCACTCTACAATCGAACGGACCCACAGAGTTGTACAGAAAATCAATGATACCTTTGAAGCCAAACAATACTGCTCGGCGGCATTTTTAGATATCACACAAGCGTTTGACAAGGTGTGGTACACAGTACTTTTGTATAAACTATGATCACTTATCCCGCTAAACTACTTCCTAATCCTTAAATCCTAAAATCCTACCTACGCAATAGACACTTCCTGGTAAAAGTTGAAACTGAATGTACAGAACTATCACTAATTAAAGCTGGCGTACCCCAAGGCAGTGTCCTTGGACCATTATTGTACCTGTTATACACTGCAGACCTGTCGACTACACCCGAAGTCTGAAAAGCAACCTTCGCGGACGACACTGTAGTTCTAGCCATCGATAGTGATCATATCATTGCCTCGCAGAAACTGAGAAGAAATTGAGAATTAAAGCCAATGAGACCAAGTCCGTCCATGTAACCTTTACCACATGTAAAGAAACTTGTCCTCCACTCCATATAAACAACAGACAACTACCACAAGAAGAAGAAGAAAAATACCTCGCAATGTATCTTGATAGAACTTACCTGGCGTAAACACATTTTTACAAAGCGAAAACAACTAGAAATGACGCTCTCAAAAATGTACCGGTTACTCGGACAGAAATCCCAACTCATCTTAGACAATAAGATCCTGATCTACAAAACAATAATGAAACCAATCTGGACGTATGGTATTCAGCTCTGGGGTACGGTTTCTACGTCGAACATAGAAATATTAGAACGCTTTCAATCGAAAGTGTTGCGTGCGATAGTAAATGCCCCATGGTTCGTGCCAAACACCGTTATTCTAAGGGACCTCCAAACTCCCACCGTTAAGGAAGAGATTTGCCGACACAGTTCTCGATATAGTGCTCGACTTGGTGCACACCCAAATAGTTTGGTAGTGAGTTTAATGAACCAACCCATTAACCCTAGGAGGTTACAAAGATATGTACCAAATGATCTACCCCCTAGATTTTGAATGTTTATAGAATTAGTTTCGTTTTTAAGTTTTAAGACCTTTATCCTGAAGTCACAAAAGGCCTACAAGCCTATTGTTACAGGAGTATTCTTCTGAGCATTTTCCTACATGCCAATTATAACCAACACACAATTTGCTGAATGTACTGTGTATAGATTGCAAATAAAATGGGATAATAAAAAAAAATTAAGTAGGCTATAAGCCTGTTTAAAAACCAACTTAAAATATCTCTTATATTTCTTCAGATGCGAATGTCCAACATTCTTTCCACCTTTTTGGAGGTCTGCCTCTCTCTCTTTTCCCTTCAGCTGGACGGCCCTGTATAACCGTTTTATTAGTCTCTTCCATGCAGTTGACATGTTTGTTCCAGTACTTCTTTCTATCTCTGATAAAACATGTTATATCTTGTATGCACATTTCTCTTATTCCTTTATTTGGTACTATGTCGTATAATGTTTTTCCTTGTATCATTCCTAATATTTTCATTTCGCTAGTATCTATTATTCGCTTTGTCTTTGTTGTATCTGCCTTGGTCTCTGCGGCATATGTTAATATCGGCGTTACTGCTATCTTATAAATTGTGATTTTGCTTTCTTCTGTTACGTATTTTTTTCTCCATACTAGGTCTTTCAGACATCCTGATATTCGTGATGCTTTATTTATTTGGATCTTAACTTCATCGTTTAAATTTTTATCTCTTCTTATTTCTTTGCCTAGGTAATTGAATTTTACAACCTGTTCTATAGTTGCACCCTCTCTGCGTTTGTGGACATATTAAATATTTTAGCAGTCACATTAAACCCGCAAAGAAACCTATAAATTCATTCACAGTAGTATTTGTCATTTTGAATCCTATATATTTTGGGAGGCTATCTATTATCTCGTTAATTAAATATATTAAATATTTAATAAGAATGGACTCGCCGCATCCCCTTGTCTGATGCCTGTAGTAATTTCAAGTTCTTCCGTTGTTTCGCCCTTAACTTTAATACTAGTTTTACAGTTTGTGTTTAGATTTTCAATTATTGTAATGATTTTATGTGGTACATCTCTTTTTTTTTTCATTAATTTAGTTATGTTGGTTTGATCTTATACGGTTAAATGCGTTTGTTAAATGTATAAAACGCATATGCAGAGGTATAGTACATTCCCAAAATTTTTCTGTAAGTTGTCTTACGATAAAAATAGCATCTATAGTAGACCCATTTCGTCAAATTCTTGCTGTTCTTCGTTAAGCGGCATGATGTGGCTAAGCTTCCAGTGTATAATTTTTGTAAAAAGTTTAAGCGTTTAGTAAAGTCATGCCTCGTTAATTTTCTGGTTTTCTCTTCTCTCCTTTTGTAAAAATGGGGATAGTTACACTTGGTTTCCATCTTGGCGGTATAGTTCCAGTATCAATTATTTTTTGAAATAAATGCTGTAGAACTTCTATTAATGTTTCCCCTTGTTACGGGCCAAACGAGCTTTTTCGTCGACCCGCAACCGGATAGGTGGAAAAAGGCCTACACCTTAGCTCAGAGTAGTAGGGGGAGTTCACGGAAATCGCTTACGGGAGGAAATCTTACTAGTTGTGTACAGTGTATGTCGAAATTAACGGGCGCCACCTTCCAACTCACAGCTGATTGTAGGTTCTCGTGGAAGGCCGAGAAGCCAGCAGCACCTTTATTGTGCCTCCTCCTGTTTATAAAGCTTGCAAAGTTCATGTCCACACAATACAAAATATGCAACAATAAAAGATGTAAAAAATTTCAAAACACATATAATTAACCTTTTGAGAATAAATGATGATACAAAAAAATGACAGCAAATGGTGATATTATAGTTTACTATTAGAAACGGTTAAATTGAACGTTCAAAAGGAGGAACTCGCCGCCCCTGGCTTACGGCATTTAAAATCTTTAAACAAATCTACGTGGCCAGTGACGTCTGAGTTTACAATAATAATACAATATGTAATTACTTTTTACAGTTAACAGTACAAAAAAATTAACGACGACTGAAGGTCGCTTTTTGTCGCATAAAAAGGGGTTCAATTCCTTGAATTTTGAAAGTTAAACGTGTTCTTTTATCTTGACTTTCGGTGATTGGAGTCGAGAGAGAGGCAGGCACAATTTTGGGGTGTTCTTGTGTTCTTAAGAAGCAGGAAAATCCACGGGCACGTCCCTGAAGACTGGATCGAATGGAGTCAACGTTAAGGGCCAGAACTTCAATGCGTTCGTCGCAACAGCGGCACTATCAGAGGGACAAGAAATGGGCTCGATATTAATCCGCCAAAGGCGATCGGCAATATCGTAATCAACTGCTTTTCCAAGGGTTAAAATTCCAGCGTGTTTCTTTAAATCCGACACTTGTCGATGGTTCTGTCACCCCACGGTAAAAATAGCGTTACGAAATTCACGCGATGGACACCCATCGAAAACCGAATCAGCCCCTGCCCCTTGATTACGGCGCTTATCGCCAGCGACGGAGTTGAGAGAAGATATTAAGTCCGACTGTCGAGGAAACGCAACGCGAACCTGCATTGCCCAAAAAGATTCCACCATATTGCGAAATATGGTGCAATAATTCCAAAACGAATCCTTACACGTACGACTACTGGGAATCACACAGAATCCCAAGAATTGTTGTTGTCGCCTGTCGGCAAATCCAGCCTACAAAGAGAACTTTCAAAGGCATTCCGAAAGTGGCCTACCATAACTCAATTTTAAAAGAAAATAATGTAGCGATAGACTTAAGAATGGTAATTAAAATAGAATTTTGATTCGTATGGAGCGGCAATTAAAATACGAGTTTAATTCAGATGGAGTGGCACAATCAAATGAACATAACACTCTCTACATTTAAGCATCTCATTTGTTGTACAGTCTGACTCGGCGGCATTTTTATTTTTTAGTGTATTTACGCGTCAGCTACTTCTTCTGTACTTATAATAATCTCCGCTGTGTTTCGTTCGTTTAAGTGTTCTATTCTTTCTGTTTCTTCGCCTATATAGATTTTTGAAATATATACTCCATTCTTCTATAGGTATTTTATTTGTTTGGATAGTGTCTTTAATTTCCATTTTGCTATTTCTTAATGTAGTCCAAATTTTTTTCTGTCTTCCGCAGAGATCGTGTTCTAATTCTTATAAGTACTGCTCCCAATAATTTTCTTTTATTTGTCTTATGTTTGTATTTGCCGTATTTCGTTGTTGAATATAGCAATTCCAATTTTCGGAAGATTGATTTTTTAGAAAGTTTAAGTATGCCTTCTTCTTTTTTTTTGCTGTAACATTCACTTCTGGTGTAAACCATGGTGTTGAGTTTTTATGATTTATATTTACCTTCCTGTGTCTTATTGCTTCTTCTCTCTCTCTGTCAGTCGTACTCTCAAAGCTGAGAGGTCGTTATTCCACGAGTCTTCAATTTGTGTTGTTGATGATCGGCTTCCATAGTTTCCTATCTTCTGTGTCTCTAATGGTTGTTTGTAATGGTTTTCCCGTGATTTTCTTTATCTGGTCTACCCATTTCGTGGGAGAGCGACCCCTTGCCCTTTGCCCTTCTATTTTTCCATGTATCATCAATTTTTCCATGTTGTCTCCTTGTCTTCTGTCTTCTTCAGTCGCGTCTAAAATACTTTTTTCCAATGCTTCCCATTGTTCGTCCATTGTTATGTAGTACTGTTGTATATTTGTCGCAATTTTTCTTTGACTCGATCTTTTAAAGCGTTTTTGTGCTTTTGTTTGTGAAAGATTCAATGTTAAATTTTGCAATATATAAAGGTTTCGCTTTCTTTGTTACAGGCATTTTGAATCTGAGCTTGCATGTGATCACTGCCTATTTCTACCGAGTTCAGTGTTCTTACCTCAAATATTTGACTGGGGTGAAATGCCCTCTTTGTAATCACATAGTCTGTTACTGACTGCTACCCTCTGCTATTTCTGAAGGTATATTTATACCTCATAGGAAGGTCAAAAAATGTGTTGTTAATTCTTAGAATGTTCATTGCACAATGTGGCATACCTAAGTAGATAAATATGTTATTTGCAACTTTCACCATACCTTCTCCCTTCTTTTTGGTTTCTGATACCGCACTAATCTTGATTTTTTTCTCTTTAAGTTCCGAAATATTTTTTGGTTTCTTCTTAACCAGGATGTAATATACCATGTACCCGTTCTTAGAATGTTCTTCTTCCATAATCTCTTATTTCATTTTCTCGCGTGTGTCGTCATCTGATTCATCCGTCCGAGGCTTTCTGTTGGTTTCTGTGAATAATATTATGTTACATCTACAAGTAGGTTGCTAGCCCGATTTGTAGATGTCCCTACTCCTTTATTCGGGCTTGGGACCAGCAACAACACCGCTAAGCTACTGTATCCACCCAGGGATGTTGCAGGCGGAGGTCATGTGAAATTACGCATATACATTAGTAGGTCAGACAATTTAGATAATTTAAAGCGTGGGATCCGTTTAGAAATGAAAAAATATCAGCCCGGATATTATTAAGCGTGCGATATAAAATGTTTACACTTGCTGGGCAATGCCAGCGTATTAATGGTGGACAATCTGATCACTTCCGTTAGGAATTCTTTTCATGACGTTCTTATTTTCATTAAAAATAAAATATGGATTTTTGACCTTCATGTGTATTTTTCTCAAAAAAATTGTAATGTGGGTTACTAATTTTTTTATCACCATTTAAGTGGGGAGGTCTATCAAAATAAGGACGAAATGGAGTTGCCACAAAAAAATAATGACGTCATATCGCAGAAACAGAAGCCGATAGAAAACTAAATTAGTCTTCTTAAAAAATAAAATTTATGAAATTCCCCAAAAAATAAAAAAATTATGAAATTTAAGCGGAATTTTATCACCAAGCTGTATAAAGTAAATAAACAACAACAATTTTGATGATTACTACTGGCATTCAGTTAACGTACTATAAGTTCAAGTTTCTGCAGACCTTTCAAACACTGCCTCATATACAAGAAAATAAAGCATCACTGAAACATACAAGTGTTCAACGGGTAAAATATCCGAAAAGTGAATAAATCTCGGTACAGAGGTCAATTTAAATTTTAGATAACCTCAAAATAGCTGTTGCAAAACGCTATTCCCAGTATAATTAACCCATTTCGTCCGTTTAGCACAATTCCTATTGTATGAACATATTGCAGCGCAATGCAGATATTTTAGGTCGCTAGAGAATAAGAATTCTGAATGTAAACTGTCACATCCGAACTGCAATAAAAGATGCAAACGTTGTCGTTTCAGTAGAGAATTCCTTCGAATGTTACACAATCCCCATAATAATGCGAGGACACATTTTCAGCAATGCTATTTCGAATTTCAAGTAGTTTTTAATTAAACAAGCATTCGGAGGGTCGCAATCGCTTAATAGAATGAAACTAGAATTTGAAATTAGTTTGCAATACCTTCTATTAGTCGAAGGGGCGCCGAATTTAGTGGCAATTTAGAGCGCGGGGCACGAAAACGTTCAGCGGATTCCATCAGATATGCAGAACAAAAATTGTTTCAGGGTCCAGCAGTATAGAAATATCACTATTTTGCGTAATGTATGGGCTTGGAACGGAAAGAATTCGTTTTACTAGTGCCATGCGGACGTAAATAACCGGAAATCGCCTACCTTTTTCGCAGTATTCGCCCTCGTAGTCGGGGTTGCGGCACTCGCAGATGGGGCCGCTATCTGTGGAAATGCAGATGCCCCCATGCTGGCAGGGGTCTCGAGTTTCGCACACGTCGCTGCTGTTTCCTCGCAGAGTCTGAAAATAAAATTGGCAAACTGTAAACTGCTGTTTGAGTACGAGTTTTGCTTTGTGCATTAATTATACAAAGGGACGTAAATGACGTCACACTCCGGCTGGGTTTTCGAATGACAGCGCGCTGTAAAATTATGGAAAGTTGGAGGAGTCGTCCTCATTAGGATTAGACGCTATTCTACACAGAAACTAAAGTAAAGGCCTGAATATTTGAAACTGAGCGTAAAAGTAATTTCGGTGGAGCTCACATCAAACAATTCCTTGTATTCGTATTTTTTATCCGTAAGGCATTTCACTAGATATCAAACGTCAAGAAAAGATATAAGTGACAACCTAAAAACGATAGATTTCAAATATTAATAATAAGGAGTGCCTTAAAAATCAAAGAAGAACTCAAGGTAAAAGTAAAAATTTCATAAATAATAATAAATAAAGTATTGAAGAAATGTTTCCAGAAAATACATATGATGATGTAAGGTTTAGGTACTATTCTAACGGCTAACGTTAACGGCAGTGTAGAAATGTTTCTTCACTTATGCTAGTATGATACGAGCGTGAACAAACTTCTGTATACAGAATGCTGTATGACACGACACAGAATTTTGTAAAAACACTCTGTACAAAACTCTGTGTCGTGTCCTACAATTCTGTCTCTGTTCAGGATCAGCGTGTCGACGCATAACAGCAATCTTTAGTGTTGATCAGTGATCAGAGCGGGCAGAGACATAAAGTTTTTACCACGTGTTTACGCCGCCGCGCCGACGCTAGCCCAGCCCACACTTAATATAGCTTATAAATATCAAAACATCTGCCCAAAAATACAGAAAAATAATACAGTACAAAAACCCAACAAAGTAACAAGGTTCGTGATTACGTAAACAATTATTATTAAACCTTAATAGAATTTTATTTTATCGACAGTCACATTATTTGACTATTTTGATAGTTTTCTCATAGATGTCAACGTAATTTTGACCTATTTGCCCATGCTTACAGATAAAGTTCTGGTTCGTGTCATACACGTTTTGCAGAATTTTGTACAAAATGTTGTACACAATTTGATGAATAATTTTTATGTTATGTCATAGCAACCTTACTTTAAAATCATTAATTTTTACAATTCTTTATTTTTAAGAATTCTGTTTTACAATTTGGATAGTTGTCCGGGTATGGCGCGCAGGTTACATGTAAATATTTACGACAATCTACACTACATATCTAGGTAACTTTTGGGCCCTTTTCATCTGATAATTCTTATCGTAAACATTAAAAAAATCATCACTATCAATATTATGTGAATTATGATCTGATACAACATTATCAACATCGTCTTCATCCCTGCTTTCACTTGAATATTTTTGGTTTTGTTGAACTTTTTTACTACTTTTCTTCTTGAATTTCGTTGGAAACTTCTTTTCATTATCCTTCTCGAGCTTGTTATTTTCTCTTTCGACCTTCCGCTGTTTTTGAAAATTTTCCTATAACTTTTAGCGTTTCTTCTCAGGAAGGATGATGTTATAATCTCTGCATGTCTTTTTCTAGGGTTCTCCCTACTTGGTCCCGGTACAATAGAAATGTGTGACAATGATTGACGGTCTGGCGGTCTTGGCCTATCATGTTTTTCTATCATATCTCCAACGGCAGCTTCTTCTGCGTCATTATGGTTAATTGTAATTTGTAATTCCGATGCAGAAAAGGCGTAATCTAGAACCATTTCCGGGTTATATAGACATATACCACATGAAAGCCACAGATACCATTTGATTTGTTGTAGGCTGTCCTCATGCTTATGTCAGCATTTCGCCAAACTAGTACCTTGTGATCTTACGCCTCGGATGAGTACGAATGCAGCTGGAACATGCCGTGTTGCAATAAAATTTCAGTGGCTCGAAGAAGGATCTATCTAATGGCTGTAGTCAGTGTCAGTAGTGTGGTTAGACAGGAACAATAATATTATATCATTCTTTGCAAGAAAATGGGGATCGATTACGTCGCTGCAATAAGAAGCATGGCTATCAAAGGTTAGTAACACAAGTTCAGGTTCTTTTCTTGGCAGAAAATGATCATGAACCTACTTCAAAATGATGTAAATCTTCACATAGGCTGGGTCTGGTGACATAAATACAACAAACCCTGGTGGTATATTATCTTTTTCTTATTATTATTTCTTATTTTTTCCCCGAAAAACAACATATGGGGGTAAAAGTTGCCCGCAGCAAGCAATCAGACTAATTGTTTCTCCTTTTTCGTTAGTTTAAACGTTCCTGGAACCTTTTGTTGCGATTACTTTGCCTCGCCTATTGTTGAGCTGTAGACCCGTCTCATCCATATTAAAGAGTTTTCGGGGCTCAGCCAACAAGTTATACTTAGTTAGAGTCTCTAACACAAATTTTAAATAAAAGTCCACTTCTTTGTGATCTGTACTCAAGGATCTGGCAATTGATCTACAAGTACGCATAGAAAAATTCTAGCCACCAGCAAACGTATTTCACATACTTCTAGAAGTACCTTTAAAAAACGTGGGTTTGGCTAGCAGCCTAAAATATTTTCAGTACTATACTGAACACCGATACTATAGTTATAACTGCTAATCGGAGTACCATCAGTACTTTATTTATCAATTAAAGGAAGTATGTTAAGGATCACCGCAGACCTTTAAGTAATTGCAAAGTATTTTAGACGATAGTCAAAATATTATATCTTTGTGTATCTAAACTAAATGCCGAGTAGGCCAGTGATAAGAGGGCTAGGCTCGCAATGTGAAGTCATCGGTTCGAACCTTGGGAGAGACAAAAAATGTTCTGTAATTCCTTAGGTCGGTATCGAGCTCGGTATCCATTCGACGTTGGGTTACAATTAACGGCGCTTCTCCTAACCACTGGCTGACTAGGAGAAGTAACAAGGCTACACGTAACATCTTCCATACAATGAACACAAATAGTGAAAATGTAGAGAGCGAATGTAGTTGAGGGGAGCTGGAGGAGCGTAATGCAGGTCCAAAGGGGAAGCATCACTTTCAATTCATCCCAAATGTATGAATGGTAACCTCGACACCGTAAAGTAAAAAAGGAATTGATAAAGAAAGGCAGAAAGCATCTAAACTAAGATTGGGGTGGCTCAGTGGTAAGAGAGTCAGGCTTTGGATGTAATAGTATAAATGCTTCCAGGTTTGAATCACTCCAGGGGTCAAACAAATTTTCTAATTTCCTGGGTGATCGGTCCCCGTTTCCATTTGCCATTGGGGATCAAATTAAAGGAGGAGTAACAAGGCTCCACGCATACACCTTGCACCGGGCAGATTAAGCAGGGTTACGCATAACACAAACTAGCTTAACTTAGTTTAATTGTTCACCATAAGTTCCCAGTGCATAATTGTAAATATAATAGTTTTATGTTTCAGTACTTCTACTTGACAAATTGTTTTTCTATCAATATAAATGTTTTAAATATTAACAGAAGTATTTGTGTATTATTTAAATATTAACAATCTTACGTCGGTTGCATAGCGGAGCACTGCGGACACCAGTCAATCGTATTCCTAGTCCAGCACAATCCATTCTGCATGGTAACCGCACCTTCGTAAATGTTAAGAGTAGTAGTGAAGTTAGTAGTCTCAGTACTTTTATGTACTAACTGCTACAGGTATAAATGAAAACATTTATAAGTTCCTAACAGAATGAATTACGCGTTATAATTTTATTATTTAAATCCAAATTTATGACAGCCTTTCGAGCTTTACTACAGCTACTGATTTGCATACAAAGATTAAGTGGCCGAGGTAATGGTGTGAGGTTAGTCACGTTTTTATCACGTTCAAAATAATTAATTGGCCGGAAATACTATAAATACATATATTCAAGCCTAGCACGAATAAATCTTATTTTTAACCACCCATTTGCAAAAAGGGTACGAAGATTATGGTGGAGTTTTACAAGTTGTGTATTACGAGTTTTCATCCCTTTAGGAAGTGCAGTAGTAATCAAAACTAGAGCAAGCGGAGTTATTCATATTTATTCCAGACAGATAACGCCTTCAGGATTGACATCGCATTTTATTTGTAAATTTTAGTAGAAATTTTAAATTTAAATGCTAAGCTATTTCGTTATCAGACGAATGCAACTCGTATAGAGCAGGAAACGCAAGTTTTGCTCGTATTTTTACTGCGGTAAACTTTATGCCCTTTTAGCAACAACAACTTTATTAAACCATTAAAGTTCCTAGACAAATTCGCTAAAATTTATATATATATCTCGCATTAAACGTGAAATATAACGAAATAAATTAACATATTTAACATATCCGAGCCAAACAGTTCTATTATGGGTAACGAAGGCGCTATATTTTATTCGTAAAACTTCTTAATTAACACTATTAAGCGTAGAAACTCGACGAACTCGAATCAGGACACTGCGGCGCGTAAATGAAAAACACCTAATGGATTAACAACGAAAGAAAATTTAAATAATTCAATTAAGTCGAAGGTACAATGTGGCTAAATTAATTCCGTGCTCCGTCTCGTTCCCACTTTCGCCCTCGGGATCCCCGCCTGACGTAAGAAAATTCGAGAAAAGATGGGGCGAGGACTTCATCGTGCCAGTTAAAGGACACTTAGTCTAACGCTTCGAGGCGCATACCTTTGTTCTAGTTAATTTGTTTAATTTCTAATTAGAAATGTTCTACTTGGCGTTTTCTACGCGCCCTGCTCTTGAAATACACCGGGCGTGATTGCCTTTTCGACTTGAACGATTACTTCATTAAAGTGCTGTTTAGTGTTGATAAAAAGGGCGGAAAGCAAATCAAATTGAGTGTCGCGTTTCGCAGAATTAAACAAATATATAAAAGTGCGATTAAGTAAAATGTTCAATTCCAAACGCAATTAATTACTTTAATAACCACTAAAACATTAAAGTAGCGATGAAAATCAATTGCGTTACTCTTTGAACGTTTAGAAACTGAGATTTACGCGGCACTTTACCGTTACATTTTGCTTAACTGATTTCGCCCAATATTTTATTACTATTTTTATACAACTACTGAATGAACGTTGGCAATAATAAGAATTATAACTTTCACAAAAAAAAATTGCATTCGAATTATATTCAAAAAAGCATAACAAAAATTCACTATACATTTCGATTTAAAGTAGAGATTCCAAGATTAACACAAATCTATAAGACTGGAGTTGTAATTTTCAAAATAGTATCGAAATTATTAAAATAAAATACAAAGTTTCAAATTGTGGATTAAGACATAATTTTCAAATAGTTTCAAAATATGTAGAGCAAAGGTGAATGATTTTTTTATTCGCATAGGAAGGACAAGGGAGGAAATCAAGGGTCACATTTGGTAATATTGAGCAAATATTTAAATTCTATAGAGTAATTGAAACACTGAACGTAATTGATTGCTCCAATATTCAATACAAAACTAAAAGCCGCATGGAAAATCATTTGCACTTTTGTAACGTATAGTTATAGAAAAAGCTTATGGTTTGTCTCATTACATTACACACAACTGAAACATTTTTGTTTCTGCTTTTTTTTGGGGTTTTTAGCAATGGTCTTTATGAAAAATACTTGTCACATTATTGCTTACTTACATACTTTATTTGTTTTACTGCGAAGAAGCAGCAATTGAAATTGGTTTTACTTACACTTGCAAATGTAAACCAATATGGTACACCCGCAATGGGATTATTATAAATCAAAAATACATATTGAATCGTTAACAGGTTGCCTTTGTTTGCAACTTCTAATTACATTTTAATTAAACTAGTTACAATATAGTTTTAGCATCATAATTAATATAATTCATATTTTATTTATCAGCAGTCTGTCAAAGGTAATGTAATGGCTGCATGTTACCTAGTAATTATTTTAACTGTAAATATTTGCCCGCATTGAGTTCAAAGAGTACAATTTTTCTCTGTGTTACGTAGGATATTGTTAAGTTGTTGAGTTTGAATTGGTGGATGATTTCGTTATTTGTTAATTTATTGTAAAATAATACTGAATGTCCATGAATGATTGTAGGGACGCAGGTGCTTGAATTTTAAGGTTCCTTCATTTCAGAATCTCAGAGCTAATGTTTATTATCATCATTTTTAAAAAACAACAAAATGTTGGATGTCAAAGGTATAAGTATCGTTCCAACGTTTATGGACAGAAAAAATTATTTAATATACAAGTGAGAAATATTTAATTTAGTTTATTTAATGGCATGTAAAGGTTTTAATTGCCAGTAATGCTGTTTGGATAGAAAACTGGAACCGCAAACACTAGATACCTTCAGTGCAGTACACCCAACAGTAGTACCTTTAATTACTTACAGAGTGTCAATTTCGACTAAGTAAAGGTTTGAGGTTATGACTTTAATTATAATAGTTCAGCAGAATTCGTAATTTAAAAATTTTATCAAAACTATGGAAATTATTTGCTTGAGTCAACATTCTTTAGGGTTACAGAAATGATCTCTTAACACTTTTACTTAGGTGTTCACTTGATGGCATGAATCTGGCAAAAATTTGGCAGTAATGCTCGACTATTCAAAGGCATTTGATACAATAAGTCATGATGTATTATTCAATATTTTGCATTATATTGGCTTTGATGTAACAGCCAGAATGTTCATTAAAAATTATCTTATCCACCGCTCACAAATAGTTGTATCAAACCAATTAAAATCTAAAGCGTTGCCATTAACACTTGGTGTCCCTCAGGGATCAATACTAGGACCTTTACTGTATATAATATATACTTGCAATCTTAAAACATCTCTAAGATTTTGTGAATATCATTTATATGCTGATGATACTCAACTCTTATACAGAGTTGATCCTAAAAATGTAATAAATGCAAATGCTGCTGTTAATTTTGATCTTGCAAATCTTGTTCGTTATTCAGAAAAACATGGATTACAAATTAATGCTAGAAAAAGTCATATGATGCTATTTGGCAAAGCAAAAATCAGAGATGATATTGTAAATAATATCAATATTACAAGAGGGGGATCGGTCTTGGAAGTTAAAGGCTCTAGCAAAAATTTAGGATTGGTGATTGATAAGACACTTAGGTTTAGGGAACAATTTCTAATATCTTGCGTAAAGCATACCTGAATCTCAAAGTTATATTTCAAAACAGATTCTCCTTAAACCAAAAAATTAAAACTGTGCTATTCGAGTCCCTGGTTCTGTCTCAATTCAATTACTGCGATATAGTGTACGGACCTTGCTTGGAGAGTATTGACATTAAGAGAATTCAACGCATGCAAAACTCTTGTCTACACTTAATTTTTGGTATATCAAGACATGAACACATCTTCCACAAATTAGCTGATATTAGTTGGTTGCATATGTCAAACAGAAGGTTACTGCATTCCGCGAGCTTATATCATAAAATTATTACTACTAAAACACCAACTTATCTTTACAAGAAGATACAGTTCAGATGGGATATTCATAATATTAATATACGTAGTAAGTATATGATAACACCTCCGTTTCATAAAACTGCTTTATATGAAAGATTCTTATCATACAATATAGCAAAGATTTATAATCCTCTGCCAGAATATTTAAAAAGACTGTCTCCAAATAAGTTTAAATTACAATATCAACAAATCTTACTTACAAATCAAAATCAAACTGACACAAATTAATTACCCACTTTACTTATAAATTTATTGATGTTTTATTCCATTTTGTTGTGTTTCTGTTAATGTATTAGTTCTAAACATTAACCTAGAACTATGCCTGTTTCAGAGTAAGCGCCTTATTTTTTTTAGCCACACTATGGGTACTACTTTCAAAATATTTGGCAGTAATATCTTTCAGGACATTCTCTACACGATGGTGATATCAGATTTTCAATTGGACGAATGATTTCAAAATGGCGACTTTCAACTTTTTATTTAAATGGAATGCCATCATTTTTTTATTATTGAAATCCTAAAAACATTCTTTTTACGATAGTATTTCGTTTTTCTTAAAAATTCATTTCTTTCCCTATCAAAAAGCAAACTAACATATAATCTAGTAGCGCATGAATGTTTTACACTCGATGTTATTTTTGTCCACTATCAAGTAGCGGTAGACACAGAAGATACAATTAAACTTTAATCTAGTGGTCCAACGTCAATCAATACAATTTAGTTGTCAGTGCTTGTTAATAACAATTGTATTATTGAAGATTATAATTGTTAATTTTTAAAATTAATTGATACGTTTTTAAAATGCCGTTAAGTTATACGAGAGACGAGTTAATTGATATGCTCCTAATATTTGGAAAAGCAGATAAAGATCCTTATGAAGCAGCCAGATTGTACAGAAATAAATATCCAAACAGAAGGCACTGTGAACATCGAACATTTACTAAATTATTGGAGAGAACGCGTGAAACGGGAACTGTGGATTATAAGAAACCGGTACATGCAAACCCAGCTGCTTGCAATGACGACAACGAAAACCAGGTAATGCTACACATTATTGAGAATCCCTATGTCAGTACTAGGGAGATTGCAAATTTAGTTGGAATGTCGCATACTTCGGTCTGGAGGATAATAAAAAAAAATAAATTTCACCCATTCAAAATGATTCTTCACCAAGAATTAACCGAAAATGATTTTCTGTTAAGAATTAATTTTGCACAGTGGGGTTTGCAACAGATAGGACAAAATGGAAACTTTTTTAACAACGTTTTATTTTCGGACGAAGCAAGTTTTCGAAATGATGCTGTTGTTGTAAGACATAATATGCATTATTACGATAATGTAAATCCACACTGGACCCGTGAGCGACGTTGTCAACATCGATGGAGTTTAAACGTGTGGTGTGGAATTATAGGACAGCACATTGTTGGGCCAATATTTATTAATAGACTAAATGGAGAGAATTTCCTCAATTTATTAGAAAATGAAATTCAAAATCATCTAAATGAACTCCAACAAAATATCAGAAATAATTTGTGGTGGCAGCAAGATGGCGCTTCAGCACATTATGCCCTTCCAGTTAAGGAGTTTTTAAATAATCGATACGAGAACCGTTGGATTGGTCGTGGAGGACCAGTTGGTTGGCCACCTAGGTCACCTGATATGACACCACTGGACTTTTTCCTCTGGGGGTATGTAAAATCCCAGGTTTACATTGTTGAACCAACAACTATTGAAAATATGCAAGAGAGAATTCGTACTTGCATAAACGAAATTTCTCCGGAAATTATCCTTCGATCTATTGGCTCCATTGGACGACGTTTCAATTTATGTATTGAAAAAGAAGGGAAACATTTCGAGCATTATTCTAAATTTTTATTTGATGTAAGTTTTTAATTTTGAGTTTCAAAAAGTAGATTAACTTGTTAGTTTGCTTTTTGATAGGGAAAGAAATGAATTTTTAAGAAAAACGAAATAATATCGTAAAAAAAAGGATGTTTTTAGGATCTCAATAATACAAAAAATGAAGGCATTCCATTTAAAAAAAAAAGTTGAAAGTCGCCATTTTGAAATATTTCGTCCAATTGAAAATCTGATATCACCATCGTGTAGAGAATGTCCTGAAAGATATTACTACCAAATATTTTGAAAGTAGTACTCATAGTGTTGCTAAAAAAAATAAGGCGCTTACTCTGAAACAGGCTGTATATTACTGTGTTACAACATGCTCTAATTGAGATATCTTAACTTATTGCTAATTCTAATAAAGCTAATTTAAGCTACCCTGTATAAAATGAATTATTTAATCACGCATAAATCAAATACGAGGTAATGTTTGTTTTCGATCCGGGAATTTGGTCCTTTGTTTCTATGTAACTTGACTTCCAGGTTTCAAAACAGGTTGTTTTGTTGATCTTCATCTTTGGGAAAGCAAGGAGGATATTTTTTAACCTTATCTGTGCATTTTTGAGCTGTAATTTCACAAATATTAGTAAAAACATAATGGTTTTGACAGCTAGATATAATAATGTTAATTTGTGAATGTAATATTTTTCTTTAGAGAAAAATATTGTTGAAATGATGTTCTTATGTATGTAAAGAAGGTTTGTGTTAATTTTTATTAACTTTGAATATGTTTATACTAATTTATTTAATTAATTGAAAATTTAATTGTCAACTTTCTTATGCTTTATTGAAAATAGGTCGTGTCAATATTTAAGGAAATTTGCAAGGAACAGTTTGGTGTTTTTGTGTAACTTTAGCGATAAGAAAGTTATTGTAGTTTATAGAAATTTGTAATTATTTTAGTTAATTTAGATCTGCAATTTGATTGGTAGAACCCTTTGGGGTTGATATAAAAAATTGAAAGTTTTGTTCCGTATCTGAGTAACGGCATAAATTTTGTGAAAATCTTTTGTTATAAAAACAAGTTAGTTGCATTTTATCTGTTGAGCTGGAAGCATGTCTTCTTGCAGCTCAAATTATTATATTTTATGTTCGAGTTTGTGTTATTAAGTGAATAAATGTTTGTTCCCCATTTATCTTCGATTTAAAGTGTTTATTCCCTCTGCGTATGTGCAATTTTGGAAAATTATCGAGAATATTATGAATTTGCTGTTTCAATTTTGACAAGTACAAAATTAAACGTCAACAAGAAATAATTAAATTGTATTATTCTGCCAGAAATAATGAAATAAATATTTTTAATTACATCCAATGAGGATAAAAAAAGTTCGTCGAAATAAAAAGTGCAATAATATAAAACAAGTTCGCCGAAATTAAAAGTGCCATTATAAATAATAAAATAAGATATGGATTTAGATACAAAATAATTGAAAACAAAATTGTAAGGTAAGGTGTGTGGATTTCGCTGTTACCTATCCAAAAGACAATTACTAGTGATTTAAAATTGGGAAAGCTTTTACCTACATCTAATTGCTGTCTCCTGTGTTTGGACATCACCAACTGCAGTTATCTACGTTTATTTAGAAAAAGAAAAGCCAAGGACAACGTACTTGCCACACAACTGACCACGAGCTGCATACAAGAAGGTACACCTTCGCCCGCCACATTTCTATCATTTGAAATCAAGTATGAGGTTAAAGTTAATATAAAAAAAATCAAAGAACTGATAAGTGAACCTTGTAGTTGTTTATTGTATTTAATTTTGTATAAAAATTTAATTTATATGTTTTCGTACAGGGAAAGCACAGATAATTGTGATTTGACTTCGATAATTGAAATGATATTTTGATTTTCCCTATATTTTTTTTGTTGTACATGTTTGTTGCCAGCCAGAAAAGTTATATAGAACGACCAATTGTAGCAGCTTCCCTGAGCCCAACTTAAAAGGTTTGTGAAAATTGACTTGTGTTGGTTAAACAATTTATTAATTTGTGTATATGTTTAATATCCATATGGGAAAGGATATCGTGTTTAAGAGTTTAATTTGTTTATGACGCCCAAAATAGTAAGTTTAACCAGGCACAATTTCATTTACTGCATTACCATATGCTCTATTTATTTTATTTAAAACCTCATAGTATTATAATATTATTAAGAGGGAGATTACAGCATTCTTATTTGGCGCCCAACGTGGGGCTTTAACTCAGCAAAATATATACATATATATGTAATTGCTTTGCAGACTTCTGAATGCAGATATTTTTAAACTTCTTGTGTCCTTCGTCCTTAGCCGTATTGCATATATATATATATATACATAGACACCACGCCATTATATATGTATATATAATGCCTTCATATATATATATATACCCCATGCCTTTATATATGTATATATTCTCTTTTGTTTACAGTTATAATAAAAATTTTATCAAAAACTGAAAGTACATCCAGAATTAACATACATTCCATCTATCTACATGAAAGTGTCTTCTGAGCTCATAAAATGCCCCTAATTAATTAATTAGCTGTAATTAAACCGATGTTCATTTAAAACACAATAGTAGCAACACCGGTCATAAAATCTTCATTAGCCACGAAAAGTATAAAATTAGAACAGGCAAATAAACAAATAAAAGTTCTAATTTGTAATTGAGTGTAATTGTTTTTTCACAGAATAAATAATACACCTTTATGAGTGCAAATTAGCTAGTAGGTTTAATGTGATCTACTGATAAGCGTTCTTCTGGCATCCGTTGAAGTTGTACATATAAAATCCGATTGAAATATATTGTTAAAGAACTTTGTTTTTAACCCCTTAAAAACCTAAATAACGTTTTGTTACATAATTCCAAGATTTTTCAAGCGTTCAGTATTTTATTGCAACCATAAAATCTTAGCAATAGTTATGTTAGCCATAAATTATTTAACTAAAAGCCTCACGTGAACGTCACGAAAGCCCGATTAAAAACACTGTTTTTATTTTTCCAGCTACAGCTTCTAGCGCAGGTTGAACACGTAAATATTTAAAAATTGTTTAGAACGAACCGAACCAGCGGACAGGTTTGTTTAATGAAAATTTATTTATTTATTGTTGGCGCCGCTGGATTTACAAGAAGCCGATCGCGTGATCGGCAAGCTTGACATTTGTGGGACATAAATGTTTAACCTCGTGCTAGCGTGCGCCTTTTCGTGGCAGAATTTTTGTAGTTCACTTCATTATGCTAATAACAGTGCATTCGATTTTTGACATAATAGTTATGCAATAGTCGCTTGGGTTTTGCTTGGGTTTAATCAAGTGGATGCCTTTTGGTTTGATTATTGTACCGGAGGACATAGAACAGTTGACAGCGTCACTGATTATTACCTTTTGGTAGGGACAGTTACATATTTTGTAATTCCTGTCCCTTAATAGAACTAGTAATTATGCAAACCTGTTTGGATTTCACTCGTATTCTAACAACCAGATGCTTTTTAGACTCATTGTTTTAGCAACGATACAAATGCTATTTATAGAACCACTTATAATTATAATTAAAATGCGAGGGGTTTTTATTTTGCTAATGCATGTAGTAATTATGCAATGGGAGATCGAGTTTCAATTAGAGTTGCGTAATCAAATGCCTTTTGATGTTATTATTTAACTACTGACCGTAGTTCAGTTTATCACATAGATGATTATTGAATTTTGTTATGATTTAAAGCAATTCAGAATTTTTGTTTTTGTAGGCATTGAAAGTCATACATTTTCATTTATAAATTTTTTAGTTACGTTAATGGGTTTTGTATTATCCATACATCATTTTGAAATATATAATTTATATGTACATATATATAATAGCTATAAGTGACTACTGGGCGCACATTATTTTAGCTTCTGTTTATTTAAATACCGAATCTAACGTAAAAAATTAACTTAATTATCTATTAATTGTGGCAACCAGTTTCCAGTATATTTGCTACAACAATCAGTTTAGATTTTGAATAACAAACTGTCGTTAATACGATTTCGTTGGTAACGGACGTCATCCGGAGTGATGTGTTTTGTAGAAACGCTAATAAACGTCATTCCCTTTTCATTAAAAATTCATTTGGATTGACGTTATAGCTTACGACATGTTGTCGGAATACCTACACATTTGGGCCATGGAACGTTTAACGCGCCCTGATATTAAATGTGATGTAAGATCCCCAAAATGAATTGGAAACATCTGACATGGGTTAGCTTTTTGTAAATTTTCGTTTTTCACATTCCAGTCCAAAGTGTTACAACACAAATAATTTACCGATTTATTATCTGGATGTTTAAATATCATCTTACTTTATTTGGAACGGTAAACATAAGTAAAGCAAGCGACGGCAGAAACAATTTTAGAATAAAAGGAAATATTACATTTTCCCATAAAGCTTTCCTATCTAGTATACTGGATCCTGCCCATGTAGTAAAGTTGGGCAGCTAATCGTTTGGAATGTCGTAGATAAAGAGCTAATCCTTTAGTTACATTCTTTAATCCACGAGCCGGTAGGAGAAAGCCGAAGGGGTGTCTGAATAAACGGTTTAAGGAATAAAGGCTGTGAATCTCAGTAGAAATATCCATTTTGACCCTTTGCTGTTTTATTACACAATTGAATGTAAAAATTTCAGAATTATAATTGAGAGAATAATTTTGTAGTGAAGCGTAACATATTGTACCGATCAGACTAAAATGTCATCCTTTTATGATTTCGAAATGTTACTTCAGAAAACCGATCGCACCATTTATTAATTGTGCGATTAAGCGCAAAATTATGGAATATGCACTCGTTAACACAACTAGCTGGACATTTATCCCCCAACGATATGCAGCTTGTGAACTTTATGAAACTATGGATTATGCTGAAAATAGAAATCCGCTAGGGAAAACAAGACGTCAAAAATTATTGCGATGGTTTTTATGATTCCCAATCATCAGAAAAAGTAAATTTGTGTATGATCTTACCAAACAGAACGATGAACCTGTGTCGAACGATTTGAGGTAAGAAGATACGTTAAAGCGATCACAATTTAAGGTGACAACAGTCCACAGGATACTACTATTATAACAGTATCAAGTAAAACAGTGAACGTTGGAGAGAAGGATGAAACAATTCGGACATGGCTAGGTAGGTATAATTTAAATTAGCTAAAAGCCAGAGGTTTCTAACACAGCATTAATTTCATATATAATATTTTACACAGACGTCTATGCGTGGTTTTCGGGTAAATGTTCTTTTAGCAATTTTTAACAACAGCTGGCTTTTAACTTCTCTAAACAAGTGGCTTTGATATGCGGCGGTTTTACATTTAGAATCGCTGTGACTTTAGTTCTATTTCGCTGTACAAACAAGTTGGTCTATGCTGGGTCGGTGAATCGATAAACCAAACAACAAAGTGGTCTCAACCTCTGATAGCAGAAAATCGTCTGTATAAATAAGTTCGTGTTGCATGTTTGCTGTTCTTTCCCACAGCGAAATAAAACACGTCTCTCCGCAACTTGGTATTCTGGAACGGCACTCGCACTTTTAAAATGAAAACGCTGTGGGGATCAAATTGAGGGTGGTTTTTGGATTTGAGGCAGATTTCAGGCAGTCAGTCAGCTTTCAATAAACTCCTTATTCGTAAAAAGGCTAGAAGATACTTATCAACTGCATCAATATTTTATGTAGAACATGGAATGTTGCCATCAGCTGCTAGTATGACAGCAAAATGACAATTTATGTATTACTACGGTTAAGTTCTGTTATTCTCTTTTTACTTTTCTACACTGCCAGGTTCGGAATGTATTGTGACACGGGTTTCTAACCTGCCGAAACACAATGTTTTACAAAATGTCGGTGTGTGTGTAGTTGTGTAGTATTTAAAAAATTATTGTGCTGATCTTTATGAAATTTAGGATGCTGCAGTATAAGGGAAATTCATCGGATCAAATTTGTTTTCGAATTACTCTGAAATCGGGAACGTAAATAAGAAATGCTCTTTGATATCATTTTTTACAACGATTGTCCTAAATGGCAATGGGAAATTTTATAGGATATGAATAGGAAAAATTATTTTTCAAAACTTTATATCTTCAAAACTAAGAACGCCACGATTGTTGGCATAATTCGATTTTTACAGCCGTTTACGCAATAACCATAATCTAATTGACCCGAATATTAAAATATTTAAAAATGCTTATAGGCACTAGGATTATTATGTGCGTAAACATTTTCGTAAAGAATTCCATTATAAAATAGTTAAAAATTGTTGTTCTAAAATTTGGTACATGCGGTCTAGGACATTAGGGCGCGGCCGATAGGGCGCGGCCGTTAGGGCGCCGCCGTTAGGGCGCCAGCCACAAGGGCGCGAAGACACTAGGGCGCGGGCCGTTAGGGCGCCGAGACACTAGGGCGCGTGGACATTAGGGCGCGGACCGGTAGGGCGCGGGACAATAGGGCGCGAGACTCGGTGTTATAACTTGTTACTCATCTGTATTTAAATTTCAAGTAATAATAATTTATTTATATTATTTATATATTTAATATTAATTTATCGGCGGTAGAAATTCTAGGAAGAAGGATTAAAGTAGGTGAATGTTTGATTATATATATAT
>JABXWE010004623.1:0-11414 GCA_014611495.1 Limonius californicus | reverse complement strand
CGTTGGAGAAGGCGGAAACGTTCGTGGCCATTAACCCGATCTTCTGGAATAAGGCCTCGAGGGCCTTAGGAGATGATGATTCCCGCGGTATTCCTGAAACGAAATACGTTGAGATTAGTGGGGCCGAGGAGGAGGATGACACAGAGGACGTTGTCGAGGTGCGGCGGCGACGTCTTGGCAGGATGAACTCTTCTACTTCCGGTTGGGAGCTGGCGGCCTTGGAGCGGGTGATCATAGGTGCAGGAATCGCCACAGCGACTGTGGCGATTGGGGTCCGGGGGTCTGGTGTCGGGACGGCGGGCGTCGGGACGGCGGGCGTCGGGACGGCGGGCGTCGGGACGGCTGGTGTAGCAACGGCGGGCGTAGCAACGGTCGGCATCTCCACGGCTGGTGCAGTCTTCTTCTGGCGGTTCCTGCGTAGTTTCCTTTCCGTGCTGGAAGTCGTAGATGTAGAGGCGGTGGTGGAGGCGGTGACGGTGGTGACGGCGGCGGAGGTAGTGGTCTGGCTGCTGGTGGCGCTGGCATAGCTATGAGGCGGAAGCCCCATAGGCGAATGCTGCAGCGGCATCTCAGATTCTTTGCTTTTAAAAAAAAAAGCAGGATATTCTGCACGAGAGCGCTAGTGCACAAGTGCCCTAAACGGGATCTCGGTTGGAAGTGATCAACTAGCGGCGGGCGGCTCAGTTTATACAGTGACGCGGAACTCACTAGACCCCTCTAGAAGATTCCCTCTTCTCCCATTGGCTGCCGCCTGTGGACCCTGCTAGAGCCCGCTAGAGACCTCTCCCTCCCTTAAATCCTACTGGCTGGCTGACATAGATTCCTCTACCAATCGCTAGGTGGCTCTAGATACTTCTCGGTTTTTACACCATTTCAGTGTGGTAAACAACTAATTATTGGCCATCGCCCTACCTAATTTTGTTTCGTTTCATCACTTTATAACAATTTATTTTTTTTGCTTCTAGGGGGGGGGGGGGCAGCTGCCCCCTACCCCTCGCTGGGTACGCGCATGTGCCGGATAAGGAACTTTAGGTAGTACCAGATTTTTCTGGCAGTCGAAGGAAACTATTATTAAGTCTTCTCTCACAAGCTCAAAAAAGGCACTCGCTCTCAATTTGTGAATCTCCATTTCGGTAGTAAGCGTTTTCGTATCTTTCTCATTCGAGGAGCGCTTGATTCTTTCGCCTAATTCTAAGCATGTCGAGCAATCATCATTTAGTGGTGTTTTAAAACTCAGACTAAATTTTGTATTAAAAATTAATCTAAAGTATGACCTTTTTACTTTAAGCTCATTGACTGCTGCTTCCTTATACATTTTATGCATTTTATTTATTGTTAGGTCTTATGGAAGGTACATTCCCTTTGTTGTTGAACGACAATAATGGGATTCTATAAATTTAAATCTGGTTATGAAATGTTGAACTCCTTGTACCTTTTCTATAAATGTATGTTTTGTGGTCTCCGCCTCGATTTTTTACAGGGGCTTGTCCAGTCTTATTAAAGTGCTGCATTACATAAGATAGGCGATGTTTTGTGATATCTAGTATTTGAAGAAACGAAGCTTGGTATACTGGTACTTCTTCTTTTGATGAGTTTCTTACCAAGCATTTTACAGTTGTCGTCTTTGGTGCGTATGTATAACTTTTTGCACGACAACGTTCGCATGACTTCACTATAGAGTACTTCAAAAGAAAAGAATCCTGCATTAGTTTATCCTTAGAATCGAAAAATCACTGGTGGAAATCTTTAATATCCATCATGGTTATAGATTTGCATTAATAAGCTCCACTGGTGTGTCCACACTTTGGGTATTGAGGCAATGATTTTGTGGAACACCTCGAATTGAAAATAAACCAGTTTTAATTAAAACAATGCTATGGACAAAAATACCCACCTTAGCTTCTCCTTTATATTACATTGCTATATAGTGGGGGGTATAGGAGACAGCTCTATTAGAGGTGTAGTGATGAAAGGCTGTCCGCAAGGCGGAGTTCTGTCTCCACCGTTGTGGAATACAGTAGTGGACAGCCTTCTGAGATCACTCAATGATGCTGGGTTCTATACCATTGGATGACATTGCCATCCTCATCACAAGCAAATTTGAGGGCACGTTTTGCGCCTTAATGCAGATGGCTCTCCAAATAATGGAAAAATGGTGTAGTGATCAGTCCTTCTCTGTCAATCCCTTGAAGACAGAAATGGTGCTTTTTACAAGGAAAAGGAAGGTTGGACCCTTACGTGCACGTTTACTATTTGACACTTCTCTCAGCTTTCACATAGTGCCAAATATCTGGGAGTTATTTTTGACAAACAGCTGAATTGGGAAATACATTTGAAAGTTAAAACTTTAAAAGCATGCATGGCGTTCTGGCAGTGTCGTCGCGCTATAGGTAAATCCTGGGGACTCTCTCCCAGAATTACCTTGTGGTTGTATACTGCCGTGATTAGACCTATGCTATGTTATGGAGCGCTAGTCTGGTGGCCCAGGGTCAGACAAGTTACGGCAGCAACCAAACTAGGACATGTACAACGTCTTGCCTGTCTTAGTTCTACAGGTGCTATACGTTCAACCCCTACGGGCGTCTTAGAGGCGATCTTATGTCTTCCATCGCTCGACCTTTTTGTGGAAGAAGTAGCTGTGAGGACGGCTTTGAAGCTGCGCCATAAGGCTCTGTGGCACACATCAGGCAGGGGAGGCACACATACCGGCATCCTGGATGAGGCAGTCGTCAAGACCACTCTCCTAGACGCAATTGTAGATTACCTCCCTCCCCAATATGCCCTCAATAGACTTTTCAGTGTTTATGCCAACGCTGAGCCAACCCTGCATATGGACATATCCATCTTTACCGACGGATCTAAAACAAGGCGTGGAACGCGTGCTGGAGTCTTCTACGATGACCTTAACCCACGCCACACTATGCCACTAGGCAAAATTGCTACTGTCTTCCAAGTAGAGGTAGTGGAAATAATGCATGGTGCCAATGCAATTCTTGAACAACAGATCAAGAACCAACGTATTGGTATCTACAGTGACAGCAAAACCGCTAGCCCTATGTACGAGGTTGCACAAATATGAAACGGGATTGGCACTACTGCGGACGCTATAAGAAACTGCCTGTTTCCAAATTATATCAAAATTGTAGCTGGAACTTTCGTCTACACATAGCTAAAACGGCATCCTGTCAGAACTTGCGCGGTAGGTTGTGCATGCGAATGAACAAGTTAGTGCAGCTGTCACATGTGACACAAGTCAACCATGAAGCAGGCAGCGAACATTAAGTTTTGTTTCAAATTGGGGAAAACGGCCACGGAGATGTTGAAAACTGTGTACGGCGATGAGGCTATGTCCCGTACTCGCGTTTTCGAGTGGTTTGCCAGATTTCGTGAAGGTCGGCAGGACCTTTACGATGATCAGAAGCCGGGTCGTCCGATCACAACGAGAAACCCCGTAACGATCGAAAAAGTCCGACAACTTGTGGGAGCTGATCGACGACTGACACTGAGAATGATGGAGCAGGAGGTGAGTATTAGCCGTGAAACCATTAGAACCATTTTGGAGAAGGATTTGAAGAAAAGGAAGGTCTGTGCCAAATTTGTCCCGCACAATTTGACCGCTGAGCAAAAAACGCATCGTGTGGACAACTCCCGCGACTTCATTGCAACAGCCAACAGTGACGCAAATTTTCTGGATTCAATTGTTACTGATGACGAGTCGTGGTGCTTCCAGTACGATCCATAAAGCAAGAGACAAAGCATGGAATGGCGATCGAAGACGTCTCCCAGGCCAAAGAAATTCCGTCTCCAAAAATGGAAAGTGAAGACCATGCTGATCACCCTTATGGACTAAGTGCCCTCGAGGTAACTCACCCTCCCAAAGTCTACAATGACAAATGACATGTAGTGGGATTTCTTTCCTTTTTCGTGGTTTATCTGGAGAAATAGGTGATGGGGATACTTCCATCAGTAACACTTTGAATATTTAATTATTAATTAATACATTTCAATTAATAAATATGTCAAATACCAGAGGGAGACCTAGATTAAACTACATAAAGCAGTCGGATGTGGAAGCAAACAGAGAAATGAAAAAGTTATCCAAGACAGGAAAACATGGAACGTTGCATCAAACCAATTAATCTAATTGAATACCTGGACGGAGAAGGAATCTACATTTAAGTGACTTCAAAATAATGCAAGAGAAGCAAACTACAATATTTTGGGCTAGCCGATTTTATATTTTCATACTCAATAGTGCTGCGATGATGCCTTGTGATATGTGAATATGATATTTTCTATTGCTCGAATATTCCTTTTCAGTTTTCCTACAAGCGGTTTAAGTAAATGCGAGTGGACAGCAGGAGCTGTATAATATTTTTGTATTATTTTCTTTTATACTTTCATACTTAATAACACTGTTTTGTCGTCACCTGACAAAGGACTATGACGTTTCACGTTACCGCCTTGGAATTAAATTGTTATTTTGCAATCGACCAAGAACTACATTAACTTCGTTGATACTATTGGCATTCTGCATAGGCTGTGTACTGGCGATGTACATGTCCTTCATAGATATTTATTATGTGATCAAGGACACAATTTCTTTATATCCATAATGGGCAGTTCTTTAAAATATTGAGGATCTAATTAGTTAGGAAGTAAGCATTTATAAATTATTTTTTTCTAAATTTGTTTATTCCAAACTGCACCACCCTTAAATATTATTTCTGTTTGTAATTCTGATCTGACTTTTTATAAGTAAAGTAGAATTCAACAACCTAAACCCGCTCTTATGTGGACACCTGCAATAAAGAGGTTTTACTGTATTATCTTGATGATATTTAATGTTTACTTATACTAAGCAACCTTACAACCTAACCTAACTAACTATTTTTACCAATGCAATTATTTAGTCAACTGCTTACCTAGCTCGTAAACCAGCTTTTCTGCGACTTTTCCGCTTAGTCGACAATTTTTTATGGCGACCCTTTGAATCTATCTCCCGTTTCGTGTAATTACCCATTTCACTATGCACTTTAGAACTAGTTCACTTAAACTATTCAAATTCACTTAAATCATTCAAACGTCGCTTTCGGCTTTTTCGCCTAGTGCGCAGTTCAAACATTGGCTGTGCCACCCCGTTGTTGCCAAATTGAAATTTGTAAAGCGAATGCTGTGTAAACCGTGAGAGGGCAGCACTGATCAGACGTTTTTTGAAAAAATAATGCCATTTTTTTATTTTTTACATAATTATTTTTTTTTCTGTGTAGTACCCCATAAAATTATATAGCGCATGTGGGATTCTCAATATAATTTTGAATTTTTACTAATTACGACTGTTTTATTTGTTTTTTTCAAAATTTACCTTTTTTCATATTATCCCACATTGCTAAAGTCAACCAAAATAAGTTAGTTCAAACCATTTTCTATTTGGATTCATACTTTCTTTATCAGACGAAATTTCCTGCAGTCGGTACTCTGGAGCCCTCTTAATTCTCCTTCACGCAGACAATGTCAGCCAGTTACCACTAATAACATCAAATTCCTCATACTAAATCAGTTAAATATCTGGGCCTGCACAGGGATACAAAACCAACATGGAAACAACATTTACTAGAAAATCAGGAAGAATTAGTTTTAAAAATTAAGAACATGTACTGGCTTTTAGGGGAAATCATATATTTCGCTAGAAAACAAGATGATTGATTGATTGTTTTACGGGCAGTGTTGTGACTGCCCTTGACATTGCGGTCTCTTGGGCCTATTGTGCATCCCCTTCTGTCGCTAGTCGCTGTCAAGTAGATCCGTCCGCTTTATCAGGTCTAGGAGTTTGTTGATCAGACTGGCTTGCGGTTAGATCTCGTTGGGATTAGTGCCCTCAAAGATATGATATCTTCTACGAACTAAGGCTTTGTACTGGAATATTATGTGGGAGGCTGTTTCCTCTTCCTCGCCACATAGCCTGCATATAGGATCTTCGTTAAATAGCCCCATGTTGTACAGGTATTGCCTGAAGTGCCAGTATCCCGTTCGGAGTCCTGTCACTACTCCAATTTCAGTCCTACAAGTTGTAGGACTGGTTTGGTAAGTTTGTGGGGGTGGTTACCCATCACAGCTTTGCTTTGTCCTAGTCGAAGTTAGAGTCACCAGTGTTCCGTATCCATTCTTTAACTGCTCCTCTCACTATTCGCTTAGTTAGACCGACAACATGTTCAGACCCTGTCAACGGTGTTTCAGATCATAGTTTTGCTAGTTTATCTGCGTTTTTATTTCCTTCTATGCCTCTGTGACGTGGCACCCCCGCAAGTTTTACCTTGTTAGAGTTCGCCAGTATTAGGAGACTACTAAGGCAGTTCCAGACAAGTTTTTACTTAATCTGCTTTAAATTCAGTGCTTTCAAAGCTGCCTGACTGTCAGAGAAAATAAAGCTTTTATCCAAGTCTGGTGGTTCCTCTTGATCTCATTCTTCACGGTTTATCCGTACTTGAAAGGGTTTATGTAAAGAGTATTTTGTTAATATGTAGTCCGTTCCAATTTTAAATTTTGGGTAAGATACTACATTTATTATTTTGGAGTGTCCCCATGTGTGTTGGGTGCTTCTCAAATTACCCGTGCAGTTTAGGCGATACGCTCCCATGCGTGCCTCGCCCTTGATTATTATATCAAGAGGAGGAAGTTGCAGGAGAGCTTCTAGTGCTGCTGTCGGAGTGCTTCCGAATGCTCCAATTATACTGAGACAAGCTTTGGAGCAAAAGCTCCACAGTCTCTTTGCCAGTAGCAGTAAAGTTTCCTGATGGTTTTTTAAAGTACCTATCGGATTTAGGGGCTCTTTAGCCAGGATAGGTGGAGTCTTGCCCCTTGAGATGTATTTTCAACATCTTGGCAGAACTTCCTCCACGAATCCGTTTGACCTTCCAGAAAACAAAATACTTCTACATAAAACAATTATAAGCCCCATATGACGAAAATGGCCCTACGACGGCATAATATAACAACTTCACCTTCCTGAAGGAATAAGCGAGACCGCGCTGATAGGTGTTGCCCTTTTTACGTAAATTACTAAATATTAATACCAAATAAACTCATAGAAATGTATTCTAACTCCTGATGTAAATATTAGTTTAATAAAAAAATTATCTTTACATTTGTGATAGCGACATCTGTCGGAAAATTAATATTATTGGTAATACTACACATCTGCAACTTTAAATTTATAAATTCTTCAAATTCTCTAATACTAATAAGTTCATGGCCTTCTCTCTGTTGAGTAGTTTTTATTCCAAGTTAGGTCAATACTTTAAGTACATTATCATAACAAGTTGATTTTTCCATTTGACGTGTTTCTTGCTTTTCCATAGTAAGTGTATTTTTTCCCTCGTTTTTCTGTTACATTTGTATTTATCTTACTTCATGACATGAAAGGAACTCCATTTATACATCACCACAAGAATTATGTTTAGCTGTGGTTTAATGCTTGTATCGCTAGACGCGATGCCCGTTAAACTCCCGAAAAAGTCATTAGCTTAAATGCCATATCAAAATTTAAAATCATTCTAGTTGTCTCAGAAATTATGTTTTGAAATATTTGTGATATGGCTAGTCAAATCTACAGCTGTTATTATTCTTTAGAAACGTTTTAGCCTGGTGTAACCTTCTTAGGATTGCTATCTTACATCTCTTGTTACGGTCCTTCCTAGGTAGCAAATCTCTTGTGTTGACTCTATTATTTGTACGTTTAGTCTGATTTGTCTATGCCCTTGCTTATTCCAGCCACATAATAAAACATTTGTGTTAGTCTTAAACTGATTTATTTTCCCTACGGCCTTATTTATTCTCAGATCTTGGACCGCTTGCCTACATCTGCTTTCGGTATTGCATCGCCCAACTCGTCTTCGTCTCTTTCTTCTTCGGGTTCTGCTTCATCATATTCTACCTTCTTCTGTTGCCAAATAATTGCTCAAGATATTGTTACCATCTGTGTGCGACTTCTTCCAACCATTCGTGAGATATAACTGATTTTCCGTTTTAGGTTTTCTTAATATTTTACTCCAAATCAACACACCAGCTCCGACTTACTCCTATTGTATTTCTAAAACATGTTATTATAATATTATAGTAGTTGTGTCATGTATTTTGGGTTGCTTACTTCTTATACCGAAGGCTCGTACTAAGATGGCAAAATTGTGTTAAACTAAGCTTAGTCTTGTTTTAATTGTCATTAACTGTTATGTTTTCCTGTACTGCATATAAGACTAACTAGAATGTTATTATTGGAGAGTATTTATTTAACACACATATAGCAAAATCTTACATTGTTCTACATACATGGTAGCTGGGAACCTACTACCAACCTCAGAGAAAACCCATTACTACCACAACACCCTCTCTTAATGGTTTTCTCTTTACAAAAAAATTAAACTCAACTTTATTACAAGTAAAACTTTAAACTTAAATAGAGTTCCCTCTCCATCTTCAAAAATTTAAACCTAAGGATACACGATTTTTGCAAAATTGTACAGTGGGCACTCCTTTAGTAAGAATATCCGCTTGCTGATCTTTAGTGTTTAAATATTTAAGAACTATAGTTTTATCCTTGATTTTTTCGCAAACAAAATTGTATTTTAGGTCCATGTGTTTCACTCTACGATTATTTTCGGGATTTCTTAGTAAAGAAATGCATCCTTGGTTATCCTCAAAAATTAACAAATTATCAACATTTACATTTAAATCTATCAATAACTTCTTAAACCAAAGTCCTTCTTGAACTGAACTACATAAAGCAACAAGCTCTGCTTCAGTTGTGGAAAGTGCTACACATTTTTGTTTTCTCGTTGTCCATGATACAGTATTACCAAAAACTTTAATTACAAATCCGGATACAGATTTTCGGTCATTCAAGTCACCTCCCCAGTCCGAGTCCACATAACAAACCAAAGGTAAGTGACTATTTTTCCTGACATAAATGAGTTATATCAAGCGTACCTCTCAAATATCTTAACACTCTTTTGAGAGAGTTCCAAACTTCATTTGAAGCTTTATCCTGAAATCTACTGAAATAATTAACACTAAAACATAAATCTTGTCGAGACCCTAACATGATGTACATCAAACAGCCAATCAACTCTCTAACTGGTTTATCTATATTATCTTCATATAACGTCAGTCTTAATTTCGGGTCAATTGGTGTTGTACAATATTTACAATTTTCGAATGAAAATCGTTTCAAAATTCCCAATAAGTACCTCTTCTGGCTAATTTTTATTGTACCATTAATCCTGTCATAATCAATTTCTAATCCTAGAAAATTCTTTAGTTCTCCCTTATCCTTTATGTCAAATTTATTGCTTAATTGTGTCTTACAGAAATTTATAAACCTCAAATTTAATCCTGCTATGATGATATCGTCAACATATAATAATAAATAAACAACCTCTTCGCCAACAAATTTTGAGTAGAGGCAACAATCACTATCTGATCTCTTAAAACCCAATTTTATCAAAAAATTATTAATTTCATCATTCCAGCATTTGGATGCTTGTTTCAGTCCATAAAGGGACTTATTTAATTTTAAAACATAACCCTTTTTACATTCTACACCATCAGGTGGATAGATAAATATGTTTTCCTTCAAATTGCCATTAAGAAAAGCTGTCTTGACATCTAACTGAATAAAGTGGTAACCATGTTGGTTTCCCACTGCTAACAAAGTTCTAATAGTAGACATTCTTGCAACTGGCGAGTATATTTCATTATAATCAAATGTATCTTGTTGTGCGAACCCTCTTACAACTAATCGAGCTTTGTATTGGTCCCTCTTATCCTTTTCAAATGGTTTCAAAGTGTAAACCCATTTTGTATCCAAAATCTCACTATCTTTTGGCATAACTACTTGTTTCCATGTTTTATTTTTATTTATAGATTCTATTTCTTTGTCCATGGCATCTCTCCAACTCTTTTCATCATCTCTACTACTTAACTCGTGAACTCCCTTTGGAACATGTTCCACATAAGACATTGCATCAAATGCTATGTACATCTCGTAATCTTTGTATCTGGAAGGGGTTTTTATGACTCTTTTATTTCTTACAATCTCCTCATCTACTGTTTGACTTTCATTTTCTAAACCTACATCTAATTTAACATCATCAGTATTATCACTTTCATCTATTTCATCTAACTCATTTCCATTTTCACTAGTATCACTGTTATTTACTTGAACATGACCCCTCTTATAGTGAAACTTATCTTCGTTAAATATTACATCTCTGGATATTAAAACTTTCTGTTTTTCTATATTCCATAATCTATATCCAGTGGGCGCATATCCGATCATAATACATTTTTCTGATTTAGAATCAAATTTACTCCTTAATTCTTCAGGGACGTGTGAATAAGCGACTGAACCGAATATATTCAAAATTTTTAACATTTGGTTTCTTATCAAACCATATCTCAGCAGGAGTAACATTTTCTAAATTTGCATTGGGACTTCTATTCGTGACATATGCAGCTGTTCTAACAGCTTCATTCCAAAACTGTTTAGGGGTACCCGAATCAATCAACATTGACCTTGCTTTTTCTACCAAACTTCGATTAAAACGTTCAGCCTTACCGTTTTGTTGGGGCGTGTATGGTACAGTATAATCAATGAAATCATTGTCTCTACAATAATTCTTAAAGTCATGTGATATATATTCTCTACCGTTATCACATCTTAATACAGATATTTTTTGATTAAATTTTGCCTGTACCATTTGTGTGTATTCTTTAAAACAACTGAATACCTCACTCTTATTTTTGATTAAGTAAACACATACAAAATTCGAGTAATCGTCAATAAAAGTTACAAAATATTTACTATCATCACGTGCAAGAGGTGTAATCGGACCACAAACATCCGAATGTACTATTCCTAACAATCTCTTACTCCTATTCCTAGTTCCAAAACTTGACCTTGTCATTTTCCCGTTAACACAAGATTCACAAGATTCACAAAATTCAACTTTCCCTACTTCTAGAATATCTATACCTTCACCCATTTTATTCTTAATTAGTTTGTCTAAATTTGAATAACAAATATGACCATATCGTTTATGCCACAATGTTACCTTTTCATTTTCTACTTCAACATTTGAACATTCATTATTTCGAATTATAAATTTTATTTCATACAAATTGTTTCTTAAACCAACACCTATTAGTTTATTTCTATTAAATAGTTGCACTTGGCCATTTTCAAATACCACCTTAATATTAGACATTTCTAACCTTTTAACCGAAAGAAGATTTTTCCTTAAATTTGGCACATAAAATACATTTTTAATTGTGCACTTTGTTTCTATTCCATTTACACAACTTATCGCATCAATGTTACCTATAGCTACTGCGTCCAAATAATTATTATCTTTCGCAAT
>JABXWE010004622.1:0-12934 GCA_014611495.1 Limonius californicus | reverse complement strand
AGGGGTAAGGGAATTTGACACTGCAGCCGAGATACCTCAAGCGCAATTGTCAGGGGATGCCGTAGCTGCCGAGATACCTCAAGCGCTTGGCGGGTAAAGGGTTAAAGGAATTTGACACTGCAGCCGAGATACCTCGAAGCGCAATTGTCAACGGATGCCGTAGCTGCCGAGATACCTCAAAGCGCTTGGCAGGTGAAGGGTTAAGGGAACTTGTAAAGGAACTGTGCTTCTTGATGGTTAGCTCAAGCAAGAATGCCTCCTTCATGACAACTTACTTCTGCTTTTATAGGCCAAAAACGGGTGCTGCATCGTGGGAACCCAATGCACGTGCACCAATTTGAAAAACAATTCCACGCTCCATTTCTTGTGAGCCCAAGAATCTTTTGTTAAAGTTAACTTATGTGAGTATTTATCAAGAGACAGTTGAAAGAACCTAATCTCCAGCCCCCCATAAATCTCGTATTTAATTACTATGTTTCCACAAAAAAAATAATAATTTAGAAAGGTTATGGCCTAGACTACCCCAAACAGACCGCGCAACATTCTGCTGTTATTGCCTGTCCTACGTACTTGAGATCAACTCATTCAAAGTCATCTTGTTACCTGCAATAAAATCGCTGAAAGAAAGACGCTGCAAACAAATATTTTTAATATGGAATTATAACATTCAACTATCGAATGTGTAGTTGCTTTACAATTCCATTCATTGTATATGAAAGTTGAGGATTATTTTATTTATAGCCCTCATAAAGGAGGTCTACTCGTAAAAGACAGACCCTTTACAAAAAATAAACACGTGTTAAGACCAAGATAAATGAAGCGTGCGACTGTCGAACGCCACGAAAATCAATTAGCAGGAAATATATATGCGAGTATAGATTAAAAATTAAAATTATAAGCATAACGTCCCAAAGTACATTTTTCTGTAATAATATAAACATAACGGTAAATGCGGTCCGCCACAGTATAGAAAATTATGAGTATAAATGATAAATGTGAACCTGATTAGTATGATAGGTAGTTTACGATCTTCGGAATGTGCTGCGTAGTGCCTTATTTGGGTTCAAAGTGATGTGTTGTTGGTTATTTCTTAGGGAATAGTGATGGGGACGTTTATGTTCGGTGTAGACGATGATTTGGGGTGTCTTGGGCAAGTTTGTGAGCCCCAAAATGTGAATTATTGTAAATTTGTATTTTTACATGTTATAAATACGTGTGTATCAAGTTTAATTTGAAATGTAAGATGATATTATTGTTTTAATTAGTTTATGTGTACATGAGGGAAGTTATTGAAGCACTTTTGTTTATTTGAATAATGTTTTTTATTTGCAAAGTATGAAAATTAGAGGGAAATATTATTTGTGAGGTTATAATTGAATTTTGGTTAACTATACTGTTATTAATAGATGTGGAGGATGTATCTGTGTTTATTTAATTGTATTGAAGGGTTTTGTAACTGTTTTTAGTAATTTTAAGACTCTATAATTGAAATTTGTCTAAACTTGAAATATTAACCACATGTAAATTTTTTGCCATTAATTTTAATGTAATTAGTATCAGAAGATTCGGAATTTTGTAGAGATACCATATATGAATTTTGTTTAGTAATTTCTAAAGTATTAAGATTGTTATAAGCAATTTAAAAATGTTTTTAAACTACTAGAATCGATTTTAGCTAATTTTGGGCGTGACCAAAACTGGTTGACATTATTATTTGTCAGGTTACAATTATTTTTCGAACGATGTTCTTTTAATTTGAAAAGTTTGTTTTTGTGATGTGATTGTTGTGCAATTAAGGAAATAATAATAAATCTTACCCAATTTAACTCTTCAAAAGTGTTTAATTTACTAAAAGTGTTCCTGGTACATAGCAATATATATATATATATATATATATATATATATATATACAGGGTTATTCAAATTTGACCGGCACCATTGGGATCTCGCTTATTATAAGAGATAGAGATTCGTTTAAATTGCGGCAAAGTTGCGGAATTTTATTATTGTTAATAATCTGGAATGAAAATTGAAGTAGCTGCTTTTGTTTCGTAAATATGGGCAAAAAACGAAAAAAATCGATTTTTGTTTTTCGACTCTTATTCCTTTATTTACAAAAATTTTAAAAATCTGAAAACACTTTTCCACAGCAACTTTTTCTTCTGGATATTGCTGTCTAATCATATTTGAAATAGCACGTTTCGTTTTTCTGGAACCGTCATCAACTTCATTTTTTTAAATAGCGGCGCTCTTTTGTTTTGGCGCCATTTTGTGGCATTCATTTTTCTGATTTCAAAAATGTATAACACTCTAGCATTCGCTCTTCATTATAATACAAAAATTTGCAAATTAGTAAATTATTATTACTAATAAGGGTAACAGCTGTAAAACAAATGACTTTTTTTTTGTTATTTCAGATAAATGAACACGTTGCTTGCATTATTTTTGTTTGCAAACTTAAAAAGACACATTGTAATAATGCTGTCAACCATATTAAACAGTTTATAACATTTTAAAATTTTATTGATCAAAATAACAAGAAACTAACGAAAAAACAACTAAAAATCTTAAAGAAGATGCTCAAACTGCGACCCATTTTCACGTAAACATAAATTTATTCTTCTTCTTATGTTGTTTACTGCTCTATGAATATCTCTTCTTTGAAGCGAAGCAAAACCATTAATAATATTTGCTCGAAGATCTTCCACATTTTTTATATTTTCTTTATAGATTCTGTTTTTCAAAGTTCCCCATACAAAAAAAAATCGAGAGGCGATAGGTCAGGAGACCTTGCTGGCCATTCTACGGCACCTGCATTACCTATCCATTTATTTGGAAATTCCTGGTGAAGGAACGCAACAGTGTTATGGGGAGGGGCGCCATCTTGCTGGAACCATACATGGGGTAATTGACGCAAAGGAATGTCCTCTCAATACTCCATCAACTGTGTTCTTAAAAAATTCAGGTACCGCTCTCCATTTAAATTTTCCTCATAAATGAATGGACCTATAATTCGATTTCCCAATATTCCTGCCCAAACGTTCAAACCAAAACGTACTTGGTTTCTTACTTCCCTATACTCTCTAGGATTTTCTACGGCCCGGTAGTGTTCATTGTTTCGGTTAAATAGCCCTTGATTTGTGAATTTGCTTTCATCTGACCATATAATATTATTTAAAAAATTGTCATCATCGTTAATTTTTTGTTATAATCAGTTACAATAGTCTAAACGTCTAAGATTATCCGCAGGTCTTAAAGATTGGCAAATATGAATTTTATATGGTTTGTAATAGTTGTTTTTTAACGCTCTCCACACTGTTGTTTGTGGCAAATTTAAATTTAAAGCTATTTCATTTGTGGATGCGGTAGGATTATTGTTTATCTAAAATTATTATAGATTACAAAAATGTTATAATTAAAAATTGCAAATTAATCAAACCTCTTGTAGAATGTTTTCAGTGTTATCTTCTAAAACTCTATTTCCGTAATTTTCACAAGGTTTATTAAATGAGCCATATTCATTTAAATTTCGATGCAATTCTAAAAAAAATTTTCTATTTGGTTGTTCCCTTTCTGGACACATTTCTAAATAACGATTGCTGGCTAGTAAGGCATTTTTATGACAAGTATAAAACGCTTGTATCATATCACATTTCTCTTCATTTGAAAAAACCATTTTTTAAAATATCTCAAATGAAATTTTACAAATTACCAATAAGATGAATCACTTTTGAGCTTGTCAAACTACAACTGCTTGCGCTTTTGTTTCGACTAGAAGCGTCTATTTCTATTTTGTTTTAGAGTTACGCCGTCTTTTGTTTTACAGCTGTTATTAGTAATAATAATTTACTAATTTGCAAATTTTTGTATTATAATGAAGAGCGAATGCTAGAGTGTTATACATTTTTGAAATCAGAAAAATGAATGCCACAAAATGGCGCCAAAACAAAAGAGCGCCGCTATTTAAAAAAATGAAGTTGATGACGGTTCCAGAAAAACGAAACGTGCTATTTCAAATATGATTAGACAGCAATATCCAGAAGAAAAAGTGGCTGTGTAAAAGTGTTTTCAGATTTTTAAAATTTTTGTAAATAAAGGAATAAGAATCGAAAAACAAAAATAGATTTTTTTCGTTTTTTGCCCATATTTACGAAACAAAAGCAGCTACTTCAATTTTCATTCCAGATTATTAATAATCATAAAATTCCGGAACTTTGCCGCAATTTAAACGAATCTGTATCTCTTATAATAAGCGAGATCCCAATGGTGCCGGTCGAATTTGAATAACCCTGTATATACACAGGCGAGTTTTGTTACGGTCCTTCTGTCCGTTTCTCGCATCCTAAACGCCAACTCTTCTTAGCTATCCATTCATCCTCCCACAAATCTCTCTTCTCCATTGCTTTCTTTATGGTATCTTTCCATTTTATTCTCGGTCTCTCCCATTTTCTACGTTCCGGGGGTGTCCATATATACATTTTATGGGGTAGTCTCTCCTCTTCCATTCGTTTGAGATGCCCGTACCAGAGTAATTTTTTCGTTTCTATAGTGTCAAGTAAGCTTCTATCTACATCCATTTTCTCTCTAATCGCTGTATTCCTCACATGTTCAAGTTTTGTAACACGTATTTACAAAGAAAAAATTGATGTTTACATTTTTTTGTTCGTTGTTGTATTTATTGCAAACTAAATCTTATTTAGCTTAATTGTAGTTTTTTAGTACATCCAACGTAACTACTTTGATTGCTATTTATTTAAACAATGTAAAGTTTCTTATGGAATACAAACAGTTGTAATGTGTGTAGCCTACCCACGCACCGGTTACAAGATAAAGTAATCACCCTGTATATTACGAGGTAACAGTTTCCGTTTTTCGTGTTTTGTATGTCTAAATTTAGCTTTTAATGATTGTTTACTGTCTAAAATTAATATTTTAAGAGTTTATAGAGACAATCGTAGCGTTGCCCCCGAGTAGGTCCGCCACTGTGCGAACCACAAGTGAGAGAATATTAAATTATTTATGCCCGTAATGATTAATACATATTTCAAATAATATTTAAACGTTACATTTGATTTTATTGCCACACCATACAACGTCACTGACAAATTTATTTTTTAGTAATATTTATATTTCCGTAATTTATGTGGCTGCATTTATTTTTCGGTATATCTGTTCGAATGTTAGCAGCGGGAGGTGCGAGTTTTATATATATTTTGGCTGTGATATTTTTTGCAACTTTTGTTGTGTTGGCATTTAGTTGCAAGAAACAGAAATTTTATTTCAAATGTATCATAAAAAACATATAAAATGTTTATAACTGGTTTCCCCATGATTAATAAATTCGCTTTCATACACATTTTGCTAAGTCGATATGTTTTTCGGGGCGTTCATTTTTTCTTGCTACACAAATAGCAACACTTCACAGGCAACTGTGTATAATCGCAATATATCTTACAAACTTGGTTTGAAGTAATTTTTAGGACATTCTAAAATAACTTTTTCTGCCAACTACATTCTCCAGGTATGTACAATCTAAGTAAATCATATTGCTATTGTGTCGAAAGAAAATAATAAAAGCAGGTTGACTTACCTACTTGTTCGTTAGGTGCGTCATGATTGAATCATCCTTGTAATAATTAAACAATAAAATTGAGAATCATAGAATGCGTCGGTGTTGATGAAGTAGCAACCGTCTAACAACATTCAGCATTCTATAACAGTTTATGGGTTAAGCAGATTTGAACCAAAACGTTTTTGCTAGTTAATCATTTGTTTTTTTTTGTAATATACAGTATGTTATAAAAGTATAGAATAGATGCGGTTAATGAAAAAATCTCAACTAATTATACACGGCAACTTAGCTTAAAAGCCAAATTTTTGAGATTTATATATTTATATTTTTTGAGATAACTCTGTCATAGCCTTCTTTAAGTTGACTCCTGGGTAATTTTTGCAATCAGTGTATAGTATTTGTTTCTCTATTCACCATATTATTAAAGCTTATCGTAATTTAAAATATTCTAAAATATTTTGTAGATAATTTTTGAAAAACTGATTATATAATAGTGAATCTGTGACATGGATACTAGAACCTACCACAACCCCAATAGTTCGCAGGTTCTCACCGGAAGGGCTGTCACCACACCAGCTGGCACACTGAATACCGTACATACCGTCGAAAAATCTACCACCTCCCGATTTAGGGGTTAAGATAGTGTCATTGGTTTCATAGCTGAGCTTCCAAACGCCCTTTTATTAGAGGTGTCGCGTGACGCCCACTAGCCACCAACCCGCCGCCACTTATTAGTTACCTAGATGGCTCGACCCCTCGAAAAAGTTCCCGACCCCTGTTATATATTAAGTAGTTCTGTTTCAATAAAACTATCGTATAGACATTCAGAAATAAAGGGCCGATCGGTCTAAACAAAAATGTAAAGTTGAAAAAAAGTGTATTGCACTTAAATCTTAGATACACTCCTGCACTATTTCTGTAGATAGTCACAATTCGAATTTTAACACATATCATATCCTAACAGGTTTTTGTATATTTTTGTCATAAAAAGCTGCCGCCTGTGAGGAAAACTAATTGTGTACCGTTGTTTTGAGGTCGTTGTCGTCAAGGAAATCGTCGCGCGTTCTTAAATAATTTTTTAATAGAGAAAGAGGTTATTATCACTCGAGGTCTACCCTGGCTGTATGGGGAATGGTTAAAAATTTTCCAATTGAATTGCTCAATAAGTTGCACAGTGCGAGTCGCCGCGAGCGGTCGGACGATATGGTACAAAAGCACGACACCAGAGGTCAGCAATCCTCACCTTTAGTGCTAATCGCCCTTCTTAACTTTCTTAATGTCTCGCCATACACGTCCACATAATTTGTCGTATAACGTTCTAGGAAATCATGCAACAATACGCCTTTACTGTCCGAAAAAACAGTACATATAATTTGTCTGCTGTCGAAAGTTTTCGTGAAATTTAGGCTTTCGAGGAACTTGCATGCTCCAACCACCTTGATTGTTATGTGGGGCAACATTTGTGTACGAATTCCAAGTTTCGTCGCGAGACACAATGTGGTTCAGGTACTCATTGCGATAAGTATCTTAGCTAAGCATGAAGGTCAGTGCAGAGATCATTCGCTGGTATTTGTGAACGTACGCCAACATCTCAGACATACGTTTGTGGTACTGTAGCCTGTTCGTGACAATTTGCTACATGAAATTTGAGAAAATTTTGCATCTCTTTTTCTTCCTCTTCTGCTTATAGGTTTCGCAACCTGGTAATTCTGGTTGTTTCGGGCTTTTTCTCTTTAATTTTTGGGAGGACCATTGCCAGCTAACCTTCTAGCGTTTAATGGGCCTCCCTGATGGTTTCGTTCGTCGTAGATTTCCTTCCATGGTTATTTGTGCAATTCTGTCCTTAGCTGTATTGTGCACGTGCTAGTTAAACTCTCTGCTTCATTGTTTTAACCATCTTATAACGTCTTCTGTTTGGTACATCTCTGATGGTTTCACTTCTTATCCGGTATTTCAACGATGTTGTTTGGTAATATTTGTTTCGGCTCTGGTTTCTGCAGCGTCTATTTCCGAAATAGTAAAATGCCGATCATTACGAATGTTCATGTTCACTTTTTCCATAAGATCGACGTTGATAACAGAAAGTTCTCCCACTTCATTCTTTATCGTGCACGTTTGTTCAACAATCTCTGAAATTTGTACATCAGTGTCTGATCTTTCCTCTATTCATGATGCCTGGACCATAAACTTCGCATATTGGATGTTAAAACAGCGCTTTATTATACAACTGAATACAATCACAGAACCACTGTAAGCACCTCCACAATGCACCAAGTGACTGGGTCCTTCATTCGGCGGGAATATTTAATCGGCCCTTATTTTCCAAATAATTTTCATATTTATATTTATCTCGAATAATCGACGCTGAGGTAAAAACACCGTCAATGATGATTTACTGCTTTGAGAATTTCAGTAAATCTTTAAATTAGAAATATTTAAAAGTAAAGTTAAAGTATTTTAAAATTTCTTTCAAGTGGGTATGATATAATTCAAAAGTAATTTAAAAGAATTAAATGTATAATAGTCAACATGCCAAATAAATATAATTGGGTAATTCAGCTCTATTTTCCAGATTATGATGCAGGTATAATAAAAAAAATAGTGTATGATACACATGTATAATTGAGCCTCTAATGCAATCAACGTTAATCTCGTCGCACATGCTTTAAAGGCTTCATTATACACTAGTATCATAGTATACTATTTACTTATTCAAAAATGTAATCTTTTTAGTAATAATAATAGTTTACTCGCATTTTATTATCAGATGAGATTTAACAGGGTAGACAAGCTAAGTTGTTCCGCCTTAAAAGTGGTTGACACAACCCAACAATTATGACAATACTAAATCGAGCTGTCAATTTACTTAAAATTAATGTAAAACATTTCCAAATCATTTGAAAACAAAAATGTTGCTTATTGTTGGCGAATGTCGCAGAAATGGAAGTGCAGCCCACAATTTATTTATATCAGGTGCTATCCAACTTGAAGACCACCGCCTGAATAATATTCAGACGCCTTGAAAGTTCATCAAGAAATCAATGTAAATTCCAGAAGGTAGGCCTATGAGTAGGCCCAGAACGTGTACGAACATGGAAAATGAACTAGCAGTGCTAAAGGCAGTGCGGGGTAATTTGGGTTGTAAACGTGGGGGACGTTCGAATATTTTGCTTTGACTTTTTCATGTGAGTGAGTTGTTAAATATCATTTGAGGTTATGTCTGATTTATTCTTTTTGTGATTATATTGTTAGTATTTTAACGATTTAGGTAAGCTAGTCTTCGAAGTATCCTAAGGATTAATATAATACAATAGCTAACAATATTATGGTGAAGATCATCTGAAGTTCCACCTTACCTGGACCTAGACTTACTAAGATATCTGAAACTAAAATCATGCCGTTGAGGTAATTTAAAACGTGATTTAGATATTTTTAAAATATTGTTATGTATTTAAAAATGTATTATTTTAAATTTAAATAACGTGAGTAAATATTTAATGCATATTTTATTGTTCTATAAGATAATAAACGTGGTTAATATATTGTAATGCACACGAATCTTGCACTTAACAGCGCAGGTTGGGCTTATTTTACATTGAACTACCGAGTTTTTCTTATAGTATTACTTTAGTATGATTCCAGAAATAAAAATCTATAGAACTGAAGTCAGGTAATCTAGGGGCAAGTCAGCAAAATCATTTACATTTATCCATTTTTGGCGGTAAACATCTCTAAGATATGTGTGCTTATTTAAAAATGTGATATATTCAAATAATGTGAATTATATTCTCGTTTAGAAAAAAAAAAATGTTATTAAAAAGTGTAACATAATTGCAAAGTAAATAGGTCGTTTATACATATTTTGTTACTCTACCAGATAACAACAAAAATGTATTGTAATTCATATAAATCCAGCTCATACTTTTTTAGTTTATATTTGTTTTATATTGAATTACGAAGCTTTTCTTATGGAATTCGTTTTATGTATCCCCAGAAATAAAAATGTAGGACTTAAGTCAGGTAACTTAGGTGGCCAGGTATTAGAATCATTTTCACTTATCCACCTTCGGCGGTAAACACTGTTTAAATAGTTAACAGTATCATGGCGAAAATCAAATAAAGCTTCGTCTAACCTAAACGATATTGTTTTTATAATAGGTTACATATTTGAAAACAAAATTATATTAATATGTGTTATAGATACTTGTAAACTATTTTATCTTATTTAAAAATGTGATATTTTCAAATAACATGACTTATATCTTCATTTGAGCGAAAAAAGTAATCATTAAAAAGTAAAACAATATTGAATAGTAAATACTTTATTAATAATATATTATTCTATCAAATGATATCGTAATAATCCGCATGCATCCAGCACTTACATTTGCAGTTTGTAGTTGTTTTACATTGAACTACGGAGTTTCTCTCACCAAATTGTTTTAATAGTATACTGCAGAAGTAAAATACTATAGAAGTGAAGTCAGGTAACCTAGGCGGCCAGTCAGCAGAATCATGACACTTATCCACTTTTGGCGGTAAACACTGTTTAAATAGCTAACAATAGTATGGTGAAAATCAACTAAAGCTTCATCTATCCTAAATGTCAGTATTTTAACAACATCTTCGATATTTAAAGCTAAAATTGTGTTACTGAAATACTTGAAATATCTTATAGATAGCTTTAAGAAATTTTTACTGATATGAAGATGAATAATTTCTGCTTGTCCACGTTTGGCTATTGGAGTTCTTTAATTATTTGACAATATTATGATAAAACTCAACTAAAGCCCCACATAACCTAAATCACATTGTTCATACTAAAAGTATATTATTGAGGTAATTTAAAATGTCTTATTGGTAGATTTAAGATATTATTATTGATTTAGTATTGCATAACAGATATTTTTTAATCATGCTAGTTGTTTTTTTTATTTGGACATTAAACGCCATCAAAATGTAAAATAGTGTTCTATAGTGAAAAGCTGATTATTCTATCGGACAACAATATAATTATATTGTAAGCAATATGAATCTTATAGGCACAGACTTTTTATTATCGAATTGTCAAATATGATAAACACAATAATTACTTATTATAAACTTCCTTTTCTGTGGTGCATAGGAAAAACATTGCTCGTTTTGTAAAGATTCCGACATACAGCATATGTTTTCTGTACATTACATATATTCCAAGAAGTATGTATTCAACGCCGTGATCGCATACAGAACAAGAAGGACAACACCGTAAATATTAACTTAACTGGCTCCTCATTACATACACAACGATTTCAGTCAACATGGATAGCAAACATTTCAATAAGCGACAAATTTGTCGCCCTAGTGTGAAAATCCCTTAAATAGCTAAACAAATATGTTTATTGACATCGGGAGGTGTCGGCAAAGGATTCAGTTGTCAACTATTCCTTGGTGGTGTGGTGCTACAAAAATTTGTGAAACTACGTTTTCGTATGAATTACTAAATTTAGAGTATTATAACAGGATTCCCAACGTATATAAGGAATATTCCGAAAGAGGATTGCGTTGGCCAGCTTTTAATTTTGCGTACGCGTTGCCAAACACTCTTTACGTTACACAACCTCCCAATAACACATTTACTTACTAATCATTGCTATTACAACATAGAATGTATTTTCATTACAGCAGCTGTTGGAAACGCCTGCTTTTTGGAACCAGCATATAATTCTGTTTTTCAATAGCGTTATATGCTGCTTTATATAAATTGTTAACTGGATTGACAAATGTACATATACGCCCATAGAAAGAAGACATATGTAGAAATAGTGCAAAAATCACGTGTTGGGATAAGTGGATACACCAGTGTGCGTTGATTAACTGTTGAATGCAATGAATTTGTGCTTATTTATGTTGTTGATAACTGTAAGGTGGTGTTGATGAGCTTTTCGTATGTGCTGTATTAGCGGTAGATAATGTTTTTGCTTTTCATACTATAGTACATTTTTTGAATATTTAACATTTATTAGAATAATTAAATTACATATTAAAACTGGTCTACAAGACCAGACAGGCGAAACAGATTTTATATTGAGTAACAACAAGAATATAATCTTAGATATAAATGTACTTACGTGAGCACCACATGGTAAGAGCAAAAGTATACATAAATACAAAAAGTGAAGGAAAGAAGTTCATAGAAAGTAAACCAAATGAAATGGATGTAGAAGTGCTTAAATCAAAGAAATGCTTTTGCCAAAGAAAACTACAAGAAAATCTTAATGTAAACAACAACGAAACCCTGAATACTTTAAATACAAAAATATCAAAATATATAGTGGAAACGTCTGAACCTATAGCAAATGATACAAAAGGAGAAGCAACATAGAATCACCAAAGAAATACCAGATTTAATTGAAAAAAGAAGGCATTTAAATAGAAGAAATGCTGAACAATCAACCGAACTAAACAAGACAATAAAGAAAAAGGTAAGAGCAGATATACGAAACTACAACAACCAAAAAGTCCAACAATTACTGGAAAAAGTAAAGAGTTTAAAAAAATTCATAAAATCAGCAGCAGAGGGAAAGCTTAACGTATTTAAACTGAAAAATGAAAGAAACTTACATTTAAGCATTATATGGAGTGCCGTGGTATTAAACACGTAAATACAACGACAAACTGAGACACCCAAACGAGGAAAATCCCAGAAACTACGTCCTCATTTGAATTATCATCCTTAAAACATGTGTTTTGAAATTATATTATTTTCTGTGGAACACAGGTTAGAAATGTTAATAATACTTTGGTTTTAGCACGTTGTTGTCGGAACGCGTCATCGCTGTAAGGGGGAAACACAATATAGTCAACAATGCAAATTCAAACATTTATGTTGTAAACTGTTAGGCAGTGGTTTTAGTCTACTGTGAATATTGCTTAAATGTAACCTTAACAATAAATATTTTCAGAAGTATACGTTGCTTCTGTCGGCTCTCAATAACAGCCGGGGAGGATTATAAAAGTTTGAACGAGAGGTCGGACAGGCAAGTGTTTTTTGGAATGTGAGGGATAAACAGGGGTGTTAAGAAGGGTCACCAACGGCAGTCTATAAAAGGCAGTGCTGTTGGTAGATAGGCGTAAGAATGCAGATCTTTGGCGTAATAACTAATTAATAGCGTTTGCGAACCTACTAACTGATTGCGGTTACCCTATAAGCTGAGGCAACGTGCGAGTTTAGTGTTACTACTTATATGTTTATATACCTACAAAGATGGGCACTAATGGGCAGCAATGGCAATACCAACTAATATAAGCAGTGGCGTCGCTGGCGGGGTTATGGTTTATATCCCATAAAATGTTACATGTGTTTACCCTGTGACGTTAAAT